>VWZQ01003258.1:169137-201950 GCA_013397015.1 Myiagra hebetior | reverse complement strand
GTTGCAATCACTGATTAGAATACTGAAAAATAAACTTCTGCTTGCTTTCAGGTCTCAACACTTCCCAGTTTTGTAGTTGTATAGAAAATCTTGGTGTATCTGCTATTATTGTTATTGTCACTGATGATGTGATATTAATTATTGTAATTTAGTGGAATCCAATTTTAGATGGTAAGCTTTAAAATTCAAATATTCTGTACTTCCAAAAATATTTTTTAAATGCATTTGTTATTTTCAAGTCCAATTTATACTCATCAGTTACTCTTCCATTGAAAACAAAATTAGACATAAGCTTAACAAATTTAACACCCTTTAAAAAATTTGGATATGCCTTTCAGATTAAAAGAACATTCAAAAACCTTTTACAGAGTAATCTATATTTAATAAAAGTATGCTGTGCTTTTTGGGGGTGTCAAACACTTTAAATTCAAATTTCTGACAGGCGTGTTAATGGGTTGAATGCCAGCAGATTTGCAGTTATGGTAGAGAAGCAAGTTTGACTTCTCTTTTTAAACAAATTGATATTTAACCTTTACAGCTATTCAAGGCCTCCTATTGCTGACAGTTGCACTTGTTCCACGTTGGCTGAATTTTAAGCAAGTCAGTAATACTTCAGGTTTTATCGCAGCTATTTACTAGAGTGCAAACAGTGACCTCCACATGACAGCAGCAGAAAAATGCCTTTTTGAGCCATTGATGCTGTATTGCACACACTGTGCTCAGCTCCTTAAAAGTGCTTTGGCAGTTCAATACCTAACATTTCCTGGGCTTTTTTTTTTTTCAGTTGAATTATCAGAATCAGATCAGAAGCTCAAGCTCCTTATGAGATTTGGGTGTTTAATACAAGATTTGTAAACAACTGATTGTCTATGCATATTACCAAGGACAAATAAAAAAATAAAAATAAAAAAATGAAGATAAAAATAGGCTCAGTTTATGGAACTATCAAGTTGATAGGTGCTTAAACTTACAGCAATGTTGATTTTGTTCCAATACCTCAGACAACTCTAGGCAAGCTACAATTTTTGCACAGCACAATGGAATACAGACATGACACCTCAGTCCTGCATTTGTGAAAAACTGGCTTCAGGCTTGTTAGACCTTCCTCAGATTTAGTTTCTTTCTGGAATAGTCTTCTAAAAGGTCAAGTAAAGTAAATAATGTATTAGAAGGGAGGCTACTAAATTTATGAAAGGAATTTTGTGCAGTTGTGTCTGACAATGAGAAGGGACAGTACTCAATGGTCTAAGATCGACTTTCCTTTTGAGAACATCTACCCTGTGACAGTGAATGCTCATATCACTTTACCAGTACAGATTAAGTCATTATTAGGGGTTTTTCTGAGATGTCTTAAATGAGCCTACAAATGCCTTAGAATTAGGACCTCCTGATATGATAGAGAAACAAGAATCCTGTTCCTATTTGAGCTTTCTATTTTAACAGAAGTTCTGGTGTGTGCTTTGCCTAAATATGCTACTTGAAACCTACCTGGTGAGTGGAGCAAAACAGTAGTACAAGGATATAATTTGTGATAGCTTGTTTCATAAGAGTATTTGATAATCTGGTTCTACAAATAATCTCTCTGAAACAGATGCCCAATTTCTGTATTTGAAAGACAAAAAACAGTTTCAGTGTCTGAGATGCATTTTAAGTCTTCTGTTGAGAAAGATGTTTTCAAAGAGTAACTCATGGCTTCTACATGCTGAACAAGGGATTATCCATGGCTAATAAGGTCATACATGGTGAAAACGTGTATTTCCAGCTATGCTTAAACCCTAGGAGCCTTTTTTATTGTTTCAGTTGTGAGTAACTTTGCAAGATGAAGGGAAAGAGAGCCATTCTAAAAATTAGCCTTTTTCTTAAGCTAGTGAACTTGTCTCAGAATTTTTTATTAGTGATCTGTAGCCAAGGATAATCTGGACTTCTTTCCAAAGTAAAGGACTTAACTAAAGATAGTTCACTTTTTTATCCCTTACTACTGCTGCAGAACTATTCCTCTTTTGAATAGTTAGAACACTTGCCCAGGAAATAGGAGATGTGTTCAATTTCCTCTTCAGCTTCATTCCCTACTTCACAAGGTCATGCTCACTCTGGTGGATTATAGAACAAGACAGACTGAAAAGGAAAGAGAAAATGGAATGCTCCTCTTGTGTTAGCTCACTGTGCAGGCAGAAATGCAGGATTTATGAAGATAAGAGAAGATCAAATAAATATAAGCCTAAAGATCTGGTGGTTATAATTCTGAAACCCCTCAGGCTGAACTTAGGTCTCCCTTCTCTCACTTAGGAAGTGAGTGCTTTAATAACCATAATACTGACACATAGAAGTGTGTGTGACCCTTGCTGTACATTAGTTGTTGCTATTAATATGGGTAGACTTCTACAACTTGGGATGTAACTAGAATTAGACCTAAGTGGCTCTGGAAGTTTTAGCTCATGATAGAAATAACTTTTGACTACCTGAAAGTGAGCCTGCCGGTAGAGCAATCAGTATAAAAGAGATATTTTTTTCCAAACACAACAGTTAATTAACTGGCCCACTAGTAAAGCAGCATCTCTACACAGGAGGTAGCCCCAGTTCTTAAGGGAGGATAGGTGGTTGCTAAAATGCATGCACTTTGGGGTTTTGTCTGTTGCTTTCAATTTTGTATTCAAAGGGCAGCAGCATTTTGAATGCCAATGCAGATTGATGTCATCACTAACAGGATAAGCATTTTGAGTGGCACTCAGTGAATGATTGACATTGGGTACACAGCAAGTTCTTATTCTGTCAGAATTTGGCATGTTTCTAGGTGTCACAGTTAATCCACTGCCAGTTATTTGACAGGATTGTACTTAGTGCCGGATGCCAATCTCCAAAATGTTCATGATTAAGGCTGCATACAAATGCTACTTATTCAATTGAATAAACAACAGTTCCACTCATACAAGAAAAGGTGGACTCTCCATACAAATATATTATTTCCACACAAAGTGGTTAATCATAGGATAACATGGGATACCAAGGTGTTTGTGCTGAGGATGTGAATTGGCAATCACCAACCCTTCAGTGTTGACACCTGCCTTTGTGGTGTGTAATGTCACCAGAAGAGCTCTTCAAATACAGCAAGCAATCAGCAACTGCCCTGGCTGTGCGAAAGGAAAACCATGTTGAGTTCTCAATATCTTGGCCACCACAGAGAGTGCCAGGACCCTAGAATTTCTCTTTGGAATTTGTAGTACTCCCAGGAGTTCAACAGCTGAAATTTGATCTTCCAGCTAGCTCTTGTGCACCTGCAATGTAAGAAGTCTTTTGAAGAGATGCGCAAGAGAGAAAGATAAGGATGGCATCCTGCCTATCCTCCACAGGGTTCGGGTGCCTGGATCGTCCTGCGCAAACATTTCGTCCATGCTTCTACTGCTGGCATAACTAAAACAAGCCCGTGTAAGCACAGCAGAACTGTGAGTCAAAAGAACTATGAAATACTTAAACCCGCTCTCTGTATAGGCACAAACAGCAGGTCTGTTTATAGTAGCTGTTTCATAGTAGCACTAGAAATCAATGATTTCCAAGACAGTGAAGCAGAGAAGTCAAACTAAACAGACACAAGGAGGCCAGCTGAAAAAATGGGAACACAAAAAGACAAGAAAGAACATATTGAGGCATAAAGTGATCATCAGAGAGCAAAAAATGGAGATGATGAGAATTTAAAGAAAAAATAATTATACAAATGGAAACTTCTGACAGTGCAGATGAAACTTTCTAGATGGGCATTCTTTACCTTACAAACAGATATTTGAGTTATTTTACCTCAATCTGTGGAAAAATAAAAATTGCATTACTCTTTGGCTTCTTTCTTCCTCATAAAGTATGCAAACTCATTTATTACTGGTTGCAGTACTTCATAATCTTAGTACCAAAAGTGGGGTAAAATTGAAAGAGTGAAGATATAGATTTGTGTACTCATGGTCTCCAGTGGCAGCTATGCTTTCACCCCTGAGCAAGTTACACTTGGTCTTCTTAGCTGCTACACAGAGTAATTTTTAGTATATTCTGGTCAGAAACAGCAAAGTGTTGAAAAAGCACATCCAGAACATGTCCATTGATTATCACTGATAGCTTTTTTACTTTCTCTTGTTTGTTCCTTGGCTGGATGATTTTTCACTTGTATAATACATCTTTAAAATGCAGTATAATTTTCCAAAGGAAAAACATGAGTTATAAGGTCAAGTTAGTCAAATATTTTTTATATGTATCAGTGGNATATATATATATGTACGTATGTATATATATATATACAGCCAAAAAACTATTGCTAATCTAAGGTAGTAACAGCCTAACAGTCAAAGTTAACATAGAAAATTCTCACTAAAATACAGACATAATTATTGTACATAAACTTCTTGGTACTTGTGCATTGTAATCAGTGTTGCTTCTACCGTTGTAACTCTCCAGGTCCTCAGATTTATAGTCTCTATATTCCTGAAGAACAAGAAGTGATGGTTCCCATGAGCCATCAGCATCCTGAGGACTTCAGTGTCAGGAGTTCCTCTTAGTCTTAAGAAGTTTGGGTGTATTTTTAAAATTTGTTACTACTAATTGATTCTCTCTGGCTACACACAGCTGAGTCCAAGGGTTGGTCCCACAGCCTTCACAGGCTCAACCACCCCACAGGCTCTTTTAGCCAGCAACTATGGAAAAAGAGTTTCTGAACCTTTCCACAGAGGCACTGTCAGGGCTCATGCTCAGGCAGGAGAGGTAACAGGTCCTGTGGGAGGAGGTGAAACCAGCTCAGCTCAGCCCAGCTCCAGTTGAGGTAAGCACCTCAGCACAGGTCAGAGCCTTTCTTCAGTTGTTAGAGACAGACTAATTTGGTGGGTTCCATGGCAGCGATGGATTTGTCCTTTCCCCTGCCTGCCAGGTGTGGCTGCAGCAGGTCAGTGTGGGGCTGTGCACTGGCTGGCAATAAGTGTGTGCATACCCATGCACACATGCTTAATATGCAAGATACACAGATCAGTACAGAGCATTGTCTTTTCAAGTACCCACATAATCACAAAGTATTCACACAGGTATGAAGAAAACTTTATCCATAGTAAAAAGTCTTACACTTCCATCTATATCATCCCTAACTTCCAGGAAGTTTGTTTTGAAACCTAAATGAGAAATGCCTTGCGACCTTCATAATTTTTTTCTGCAACATTGTATTCCTTTGTATTTGCAGGTTCTCCAACAGCTCATGATGAGAATATAGCTCTTTAGGGCATCACATTTGTATTTTTAATATTCTTTACTTTCTCACACAGGGGATCCATTTGTCATCTACTACTTTAGCAACTGAAGTATGTGGATCTCAGACATTTGACTCTGAGTACTCATTCTAGCTTGTAGAGACATTCTTCTGTATTTACAACAAAAAACCACAGTATTTAGCACATTCCTTAAGTGCAGCACCGAAACAATCCCTATTCTGAGAGCTTAACACTTAGCTGGACAGCTGAGCGATATTGACAACAAGCATACCTAACAGGTTTGTTAGAAATAGTTGCATAAAGTTGCAAGTTCTGTGTGTTTTTCTAAACATGCCCAAACTTACCTAAGGACAGTTGTAATGACTGGGAGGAACTTTTTCTTTTAGGAAATGTGCTTTATATAGATCATGTAAGGTGTTTAATTTAGAAGTAATTGAGATGTCAGCCTGGGGTAATTTGACTTGCCCCACTTCTTAGAACACTAATTTTCTAAATAGAGGTTTGTTGGTGTGTGGCTTGTTTGAAAGAGAGTGACCAGAACATGATAATTTGGGTGCATGCCAGACTGACCATAACTGAGAAGGTTCTTTACAGAGACATTATAGATCCTACTGAAGGAAAAGGTTCTGTTATCATCATTAAATTAATTGAAAAATCTTACTCAAAAGGAATTCTGGTAAAGTTGGATTTTACAGGATATTCAATCACTTAAGAGGACATTAAAATGTGCTTTTGTAGAGTTCTACACTACTCAAGTGTTTACTCAGCTATGTGCACCATCCTTATTTATAATCTAATTGTCTTTGGGACAACCATATATATAAGCAGTATGATTATCATAACTAAGTGACTGGTGAGATGGAGAAACTGGTTTTTTTTGATATGTAAAGATGAATGGGTAACATATTCGAACCTGTACAGAGGTTCAGATCAAAGTTTTGATCTGAGATGTAGACAATGGAGCTAGAATTAAATAAATTCTTAAAGGCTGCCAGTTTGCATGAAACCAATATTCTCTAATTTTTGAATCCACTTGGACTCGTGTCTAGCGCCCTCTGAGGTCCAGTTTTATGTTGGAAGACTTGGGCATCTACTACATGTAAATGTAATTTTAAAAAGGTTTATATTCACAGGTGACCATGTGTGGAATTCCCTATATCCGTTTTTTACAAAAATTAAAATTAAAAATATATTTAATGTGTCTAATATAGTTATTTTTCTGTAAGCTTCTTCTTCTTCAGCCATTCTTATGTTCCTAAATCCGAGAAATGGTATAAATGATACAGATGATGCTTGACACTCTTAGTTTTCTTGATTTTTTATGTCTTTATTTTCCTTGCTATCTGTTCTCCAAGTGTTTTCCCTCTTTTCACACCTACATATACTCCTACAAAAACAAAGGATTTCTGACAAACATCTTATGAAGTGCCGAGCTTTTATTAAACAGTCCAAAAAATCAAAGCACTAATCCAGTTTGTATGAATCAGATATGTTAAGAGATAAACTCTTGGGGAAATTCTTCCTCATGTCCTGAAGTCATACAGTGTTAGAATGAAATGCACAGACTTTGCAATGTGAATCTATTCACAGGTAAGATTGTTTCACTCCTACACCGTGGTAAGAATATGAGGAAAGGGACATGCAATAAACAGGGAGTTCACTGTAGTTTGGTTATTTTTTGTGGTGTCTTATAGAAAACAGTAAAATCAACCCTTTGCTGTTAAAGCTTTGTTCAGCAGCAAGTAAGCTCCTAAAGAATATGGAAATAGGGGAGGCACACTAATAAGGTGAAGTAAGATCTGAATATTTCATGAAACCAAGAGTGAAAAAACATCATGGAATTGCTGAGTGTTGCTTTCTTTCACACACGAAAGTTTCAAAGACTCTGCATAGGAAAAGAGAACTGCTCTCCTCATGAATCCTTTTTCACAAATGGTTCAACCTTGCTGGAAGCAAAAGCAAGAAGAGTCTATGTTAAAGGCTTTACCTCAAAGAACTCTGACATCTTCCCTTCTCTGAAGTTATGAGTTTCTTGATCTTAATGAAGACTTCTTAATCCCATCTTCCAACTCTGACCCCCTCTTTCAAAAAGATTGTCATTCTTTGCAGAATGACTTTTTTTTGTTGGTTTGTTTTTTGGGGTTTGTTTTGGGGTTTGTTTGTTTGTTGTTTTTGGTTTTGTTTGTTTTTTGTTTTGTTTTGGTTTGTTTTCTTTAAGGAAAGAAACAGAAGCCAAGATAACTGCTATGCAGGATGGGACGAAAGGCAGAGAAATAAAATTCATTGTCAGCACCAACATATCCTTACCACTGGACTGAAGAAAGCAAAAAATAGGTGGCAATGGCATGGTATTAAAGTGAATGTAGAAGATTATTAGGATTAGCAATGTATTCTGAAATGAAAGAAAATTAGTCAGAGAATCATAGAACAATTTAATTTGTAAAACACCTCTATAGGTGACCTAACTCCCCACTCAGAGTGGGACTAGCCTGAAAATAAAGTACAACACCAAATTAATTTTTTTCAGGGCCTAGTTCAGTCAAATTTTTGCTCTCTCCATTACTGTAGATTTTTTAATCCTTTTTGGAAATTTCTTTACAGTGTTTGATGACCTCACTGAAAATGTTGTCTTTCTAATGTCTAATTCAAGTTTCCCTTCCATAAACTTGTGTCTGTTGCATTTTACCTTTTAACTACTCATTTCCAGGAAAACTGTCTTCATTTCTTTAATAATTCTCCATTAGGTACTCAAAGACAGAGATGAAAAGCAAATAGCTTTGCCTTCTCCAGACTGAATAAGCTTTCCAAGCTTCATTTTATATGTGTTCCAACCATCTAAGAATTTCAGTGACCCTTTGCTGGACTTACTCCAATATACAAGTTCCCATCTTGTATTGCAGAGCCTAAGACTATGTACATTCTCCAGATGCAATCTCATAACTGCCAAATAGAAATAAATACTTTGAGCGAAATTCATCAGTCTTAACTATGATCTTAGAAATTCAGGCCTGAGTGTGTTTAATTTTCACCACTCCAAGGGCAAAACATCAACTCCACCTTATATAACTTTTTTTTTTTTTTAAATTACCTGTAAACGTGTTTCAAAACAAAAACTGAATAAACTTCTAAAATTTAATTCATGTAATATTTCTCCTTTACTTCCCACCCCAGAAGTTTGAAAAATAGATGCTTGTGAATTTTTAGAAACCTCAAATATAATACAGTAGAAGAGAAAAAAAATCTGTTTTTTAAAATTTGTTTACAAAGTGACAAATGTTTTAAGAAAGTCGTCTGCTCCCTTGCAGATTTGTTGGATTTCAATAAAAAATATTTAATGCAAAAAACCCCCCAATCTTCACACTGAATATTGTCTTTGAGGTATCTCTTCTGAGTGTTAGCTAAAATACTAAACATTAAAACACTTTGATAAAGATTAATTCACCTTATCCTTTAAACAGCATTATAGTATTTTGATCAAGATGCCTCTTTAACAGCTAACATCCATTTTTTAAATTTGTAGTGGTTCAAATTTAACTTTCAGTTTAAATTCACTAGAAAAAAAAAGAATATTATCAAAACTTTTAAATAATTTTTTGCTTATGTTTAGTACTATATTAATACGTATGTAAACTTCTAACTGGAAACTCTTTAATACTAGCATGGAGCAGAACTGCTTTGGTCTTGTTTTTTTAGGGTTTTTTTTATGTTGTTTGTCTGAATATTTGAAAAGTTGCTGATGAAATCTGCGGGCCAAGTTATTTGCATGGCTAATAAGCTTAAATTTGATGCTATAGCATTGACAGATGATCATTTTCAAATATCTATCATGTGTGTAATGGTAAATGTCAAGCAGTACTTATTAAGAAAAGATCTTTCTCCTGAGAATTATTATGATTTTGAGAAGAAGAAAACCAAAATAAAGTATAGCAGACATGTCAGCAGTGAAAAATTACTGTTTCTGAAGATAAATGTAAAAAAGGCCCACATTTTCCAATTTATGACTATGTTCTCTAGGAGAGACATTTAAATTTCCAGTTGTTACGTGAATTTATTGACAGTCAAATTTTATATATATAATGGAACTTCACATAGCTTATAAATAATTAATACATGAATAAAACATCAAAAATAAACATTAATTCAGTTAATATTTCTAGTCTGACAAGGAAATAGGTACTCATTATATGTTTTATTTATGTTTAACTTTGAAATTATTAGTAAGCCTATGCTACTTCTATTTGCAATACCTTTCCAATTTTTAGTAATAAATAGAATACAAAAGAAAATAATACCTAATTATTTGTACTGTAGATTAATTTCAATATTTTCAAGATTAATATTCCACTGTGTGAGGTATTGCACCAATCCAAGCAGACATCTTCACCCAGAACATTGTTTTTTTCCACACCAATTTTAATATCCACATATTGTTCCTGAGAAGTCACATAACGAAATCCAATGTTTATTAAATCTGTTAAATCCATTAAACTTCAGAAGCAGTATTTGTTTATAAAATTTTGCATAAACCTTTGCAAGAACAGTGTAGACAATGAGACTGGACAGAAACACAGGCTAGGTGGTGGTATAACTGGAAGAGTGTGTCCATAGAACAGATACTGGAATTCCTCAACTGTTTTATTATGCTCAGTAACGTTCAGATTCTGGTGGTATAATTACGGCATTTAGATTGCTATATTGGGTTTTCATGGCAAGATTCTGCTCGTGGATCAGCTAGAAGGGTGGTTTCTGTAAGAATCTACTAGATGCTTCCCACATGTCTGATGGAGCCAATGTCAGTCACCTCCAGGATGGATCTGCTGCTGGTCGAGTCAGCGATCAATCAGCGATGGTGGCAGCGCCCCTGGGATAGCTTAGTTAAGTCAGGGAGGGCACAGCAACTTCATCCAGGGGGACGAGCAAGAGCATGTCAGAGAAATAGCCCTGCAGGCACCCACATCAGTGCAGAAGGAGGGGAAGGAGGTGCTCCAAGGCACTGGAGCAGAGATTCCCCTGCAGCCCAAAGTACAGCCATGGTGAGGCAGCTGTGCCCCAGCAGCCCATGGAGGTCAATGGGGAAGCAAAGATTCACCTGCAGCCCCTGGAGGACCCAACACCAGAGCAGGTGGATGCATGCAAAGGAGGCTATGACTCCACATTAGAGCAGGCTCTTGGCATGATCTGTGGATCCATGGAAAGAGGAATCCATGCTAGAGCAGGCTGCTGGCAGGACTTGTGACCCCATGGGGGACTAGTGCTGGAGCAGGCTGTTCTTGGAGGACTGCACCCCATGGAAGGGACCCACACCAGACCAGTCTGCTCCTGAAGGACAGCACCCTGTGTAAGACACACATTGGATCAGTTTGTGAAAACCTGCAGCATGTGGGAAAGACAAAATGACCAGTTTGTGGAGAATTGTCTCCCATGGAAGGGAACCCCATGCTGGAGAAGGGGAAGAATGCGAGGAGTCCTCTCCATGAAGAGGAATGAGAAGCAAAAACAATGTGTGTGATGAGCTGACTGCAGCTCCCATTCCCCATTCCCCTGTGGAGAGGAGGTAGAGAAAATCAGGACTGAAATTGAGCCTTGGAAGAAAGGAGTAGGGGGAAAAATGTGTTTTTAAGATTTGGTTTTATTTCTCATTATCTTACTCTGATTGGATTGGTACTAAATTAAACTAATTTCCCCAACTCACATCTGTCTGTCTGTGATGGTAATCCTGTCTTAATCTCAAGACATGAGCCTTTAATTATATTCTCTCTCCCTGTCCATCTGAGGAAGTGGAGTAATAAAGTATTTTTGGTGGACACCTGGCATTCAGACAGGATCAACCTAGCACCTTTTAGCTAAGTTAGATAGGCTCTATATCCCACATAATTATTTGTACAAATAAATCCACTTAGGAGATATTAAAATGTACTGCAGTGGATGCTAACTTTATTTAAAAAATCTTAATATTATTTAAAAATAAAGAGCTGATGAAAAAAATGAGAAAACACATCTGAGCTGACAGTACTTGATCATACTAACTTCAGAGAAATAAAATTCATTAAAAAAAAAGGTTTAATGCCTTTTAACACCATTGAAAAAAACTCCAAAATTTAGCTAATTTCCAAGTGTCAGGAGTTTACAACAAAGTAGCAGTGGATGTTAGTCATTATTTACTTGTGGTGTTTAAATGAGATTGTTACTGTAACTGGATGGGTACCACCATCCCTGGACAGTTTCTCAGACAGACATGGGGTAAATCTTAATCCAATGAACTATACTTTGAATGGACTGGAGAAAATTCTTGAAAGTTATTTTGCAAACACAAATTTCTGTTTCAGCATTGTGGCAATTAGAAAGGAAAAGGATGAACATTTACAACGTTAAAAGATATGTCAAGGATGACCCCATATATCTGGTAGGTTGCCTGCATCAAGACAGTCTTAGGAAGTAAATAGCATTTATTCCTCCAGGGGTGTCGTTTCCTCCCCAGTTGAAACTCCCTTGTTCCCTTAATCCAGACACATTCCCTCCCACATGATGACACCTGGACTGAGAAGGACCCAAAAGAGAAGGCTGAGCACTTTGAATCTCTCAGTCAGATAAGGATTTGGTAAACAGCAGGGGAAAAGGAGAGCTTGTAAAACAGTTTGAATTAAGTTTATATTGGCTCTGAGACAAGAGGGTTGGAAACAAAATACCAGAGCAATTATATGTTCTTTTGAAAGTGAAACTGAGATGCATAAAATTGCCATAATTATCTTCACTGACTCAACTTATTTTCAATTCATTATTTTTTGCAGTTTATCATACGAGTTCAAATGTGACAAGACATTATCACTAACTGAACATTATTAAGGTTAGATGGTAGAAATTTATTCTTTTCTTAAATCTCACTTTTTTTGATCAGTTATTAAAGGTACCTCTCAAAGTATGTATAAATTATTTGCCATCAAAGAATTTGTTTCAAAAAAGAGAAAAATAAAAGAACAATTAAAAAATATAATTATCTTCATCAATTTCTTAATTCAAAGCAGCAACAGATATAACCATACAGTACAGATGCACACTTGATTAATATTGAATCCAATTCTGTACTTACTGTAAAATCTCTTATTCTGCACATGCAAAACTAAGGCATCACCACAATGATGCAAACAGACATCAGACCATTATGTTTTGAAATACACAAGAATTGTTATACCTCATAACATAAAAGATTCTTCAAAGAATTTCTTCGTTTTATTCTTCAAAATGTGTCATCCCTCCTTTCCTTGCTGTTTATTATTTCATGAATTATATTTGTGTGCAAGAGTCAGGAAGAGAAAGGGGAGTGATCATGAAAGGTGAGGAAGGGGGAAATCTACTGTCATATAAAAGCAAGATTTTTAACTTTTTTCCCTATATAACAGTAGGGAAAAAATAAAAACAAACAAACACCCAATATATAAACAAATGACCCCCTCTCTCCCCCAAAAAAGCCCAAGCAGACCCCGAACAGATAATCTCGGCAGTTACCCTTAGGGTAATTATTTACTGTCTTTCTGCAGCACTCACTTTACTGAAGTTCACTTTTTTTATTCCTTTTTAAATTTATAATGAAAATCTGTGAAAATGCTACTTGTGGGACATAAGCTGCCATTTTGAATCTTGGAAATGCATGACTTGTTTGTTTAAATAAGGTATCCACATACCATTGCTTTCCCAGTTCCTGCCAGTGTTAAGGTTGCATATGCCTTTGTTACTGTGATTTGGCAGCAATGAATTGTTATTTATAGAGGCAATTAGAAATGACCAAGAGACCTATTCAGTTGCAATGTTGTAAAATTACTCAACATGAGCAGTTGGCCTAACAGGAATACAGGACTGTAAGAAATATTCACAGATAATGTTTTTATTTCTTGATGCCATAAAAGAAAAGGAAAAGGAAGCCTGAATTTGGGGTTTTTTCCATCTATAAACACTAGATGGAGAATTAGGGTGTTACTCAAGTCAAATAATGCACTGTCTGAACTGGTAAATAAGTGGTGTCAAAAAGTACATATATTTCTCTCTCTTTGAATTAAACTGAAAATAATCTGTGCATGAACACTATAACTCAACTTGTGATAACTGGACTCAAGTGGCTGTGATTGCTGTCTTGGAGAGGCCATTTCTTTCAAAATTGAAATTCTGAAGCCTGGACACTGAGTTATCTTCCAGGTACAATGTTTTTTGACGAAGTTAAAATCGGGAAAAAGGCATGACTCTAGTCTAGCCTAGACTAATATTCACAACATGCTATACTTAACTGAAAAACTGAAGATTAATTTTAAATATAATAACATTTAATTAATTGCTCTACAATGAGAAGTTCATGCACTGATATGCTGTAGTCCCGGATTTGAGCTAAAATACAGTAGGAAGCCAAGGGAAGTTATACCACACTTGGCACTGGTGAGACACAGCTGGACCACCACTTCCAGTGCTGTGCTCTCTGGTATGGCAGAAATTAGTAAAATAGATTTACAAATGTTAGATGAAGCATTAAACTTATATCAAGGACAAAATAAAATTTTAGATAAATAGCTTTTAACTTTTCTAAATGCAGTGTAGCAATTTGTTTACACACCACCATAAAATGTGTAATTTTAATTATTTATAGAAATAACGAGAAGGAGAATTAGATCAAATCAGTAAATTAATGTACAAAAAGAAATTTATTTTAGAAAGGAAATATATTTAAGTAACATATAATTTTAAATTATCAAAAACTTGCTATACATATTTCCAAACACAAAATTTGTCATTTGTTTGGCATAGACCAGGCTGTTATTTGCACACTATAAACAGAAACTTGCACTGGCATTTCACCACACTGAACTGAAACGTGATATATGGCATAGCTTTCTCCAAGTGTCATCTAATTTTCTCTTCTGATACTCTTCCCTAAACCACAAAATACAATCCCATGCCATAAGAATACATCTGATTTTATTATCTATTTTTTGGTTTTAAGACACTATAGATAACAGCCTAATGAATCTCATTTTTAAGAGTAAATGGGAATTTCTAGTCTGACTGCTTAGAGGTTTTTGCTTTTTACTGAACTAATTTATAACTGTGAAGAAAAAAGAATCAAGAGATTCAAAGGATAGGAGTACGTTAAGGCAATCATGAACCTTCCAAGGAAGAAAGAAAATAGGAATTTAATAAAGAGCAGGGAAAATTAATCAAAACCTGGGAATTTTTTCCAGCATATTTTCCAGCATGGGTTGAAGATTAATCTCTGTATAATACAACCAGAGTATTAAGCACACTGTACACCAACTACTGCCTTTGAAAAATATGAATAAGTAGAAAATAATTAATTTGAAGGTTGTCATATTATGTCTGCAGATGACTTCAACTCTGAGAGCAGAATGAAAAATTTTACATTAGTAGATTATTCTATGAAAAGATAAGTAAGTTACTTCATATTCCTTTCCTAAAAAATTATGTTTAGTACTCAAAAAAGAATTTCCATTTTCAGAAATAACTATGTAATTAAGTAGTAGTTAAATTAGTTCATTAATTAGCCAAATGCCACATTATTTTCTTGGTCTTCCCAAAGAACAAGTTCCATATAATACAGCAAATGAAGTAAAGCATCAGAGATACTGAAGATGCACAGGGCATCTAAAGGTTCTCCTGATAATCCATTAATTATTAAATTATCTTCTTACTCTACAGAGTAAGTGAAAAAAGTAATTCATTCCTTCCCCCAGTAAAAAAATATTGAAAAAAATAGTAAAAAATTTCTGGGTTTAGTTTTGGTTTAGTTTTTTTTTTTGTTGTTGTTGTTTTGGGTTTTCTTTTAGAAGGAAAAACATCCTCAAAGTATATATCCCAGAAAAACCAACAGAAAACTCAATAAATGTTTAGCTATGAAATATTTGGACCTCCTACTGGTATCCATGAGTGGCTTTAATGGTGGAAGATTAGCATATTATGACACCACTGAAATCAATGAAAATAAGTGCCACAAGTGCCAGTGGGTAAAGATTTCCCATTTAAATTATTCACATTCCTTCAACTTACCCTGAAACTAAAACTTAACACCTGCTTATAATGGTCACTCTTTTTTTTTTTTAATTTTAATTGTGTTTAATTTTTCTTAATTTATATACTGTAAAAAAATTTGATGTTCTAAACATCTAGGTAACATTAATTTTTATTCCATACTGTTACCAAATATTCGTATTCTGATATAAATACTCAGAGAAAAAAAATCTGTTGAACTACATAGAGCTTCTCCTACAGTGTGTTAATATTTTATAGAAATGTTTCTGAAATTGAATATTTTCCACTCTCAAATACAGTTAAAAAGCCTTTTTTGTGTCTAAGATATCCAAAAAGAGGAAATGAAGTATAAGCCATGATTTTTACAAATTAATAGTGATACTACTACTACTGCTTCTACCACTAGTCATAACTGCAGTAGTAGTAGTAGTAGTAGTAGTAGTAGTAGTAGTAGTAATAGTAGTGATATTGTCATTCAAAAAAATAGAAAACTATGGAATAGCAAAACAATGCAACTTGTTCCAATGGAAATCACATTAAATTTTATAGAAGTACAAAATAATTTACTTGATGACACTTATTGCCCTTAGTCTTCTGCTCTGGCAGTAAACACAGCTTTGAAACTTTTTCTCTCTGTGCAGCAGTGTTTTATTTTTCTGCCCCCACAGTCTTTGTGTGAATAATTTATACTCTGTAGCCCTTAAGTAATATCATTCTGCAGGATAACATTAGCTAACAATTTTTGGTACACTGTAGCATGTTTGAGATGGAAATCCAATTTTAAACATAGCCTCTCTGAGTAAGTAAAACTTTTGGTCTCACAAAAAACAATGCTAAAATGCTATATACACTATTAAAAAGAAATATCACATCGCTGAATAACTGCTAACTTTTTAATAAGATGAGGATGGAAAAAAAAAGAAAGTATCTTTGGCATGGGAAAAAGTTATATCTTTAGGTACAATTTTCCATCTAGCTTAGCGTTCACACACAGCCAACCATTTTATGTAAAAGTTGCATGTACTGTATAAATGAAAAACGAAAGATCAAAGAATAGACCGACTAATGAATTTTAAACCAATTTTGTGCCGGAAACGTGGTGGAACAGCACCATCTGCAGGTGCATCACCATAAATCTGATGTTCTTCGGGTAGTTAAACTGTTTAATGTCATCTGTCCTTTTTTTTGGTACAGATTTAGTCTTTGCTTTAGGGGAAAATCCAACAGTCAGTGAAGACATGGATTATTTTGCAGACAAAATGCTAGCCATAATAGAAGGTCAACATAATATAGAAGAATAAAACCAAATCCTTTTTATCCACAAAAGAGAATTTGGAAGAACTCTCTCATGTGAGGCCTTCTGTTTATAAGAACTGAACAGAGCTGTTTAGAAATATGTTTTGTATAGTTATGTCTTATATGCTGTTACTTGATCTAAACCATTCCTCTGTGTGTTGCAAATACTTATTTTTATCTTTGTGAAATATTATATGTGGTTTTGAGACAGATCAGAAAAGAAAAGGTCAATATGATGCTGTAGCTTAGAATTTACATCAAACTGTTTTATATTGTATCAATTAAAAGTATCAGTGCTGTTTGAAAGCAAATAATTGCATGTTACTCCCACTAGAAACCTGGATGTCCTTAAAGACCATATTTTTGCTTCACTTTCTTCTACCTTCACACCCTCCAACCCATTGTAGTTGTCCAGAGTTGAAACACAATTTATTTTGAAAAATGGCCAAAAGGTTTTGTGGAAAATTTTGGAGAGGAAGGGATTGGACAGTGGGCCATCCATTTGTGTGAGGACTTGTTTTTCTCTACATTTTTAAGGAACTCTGAGAACTCTTATTTTGTCCAAGATAATGTATTTAGCAGCAATAAACCTTGAATACTAATCATAGATATTCAAAGGATGTTAATAATTATTTCTTTGGTTGTTATAGTGTAGAGATTTCCATGACAGTTCAAAGCCATTCAGGAAAAAAATAGTGATGTCCCTAGATCCTAGATCTGTGCACTTATAAGTAGATTTAAAGCTGTAATTATTTCATTTATACACTTATATCAGAGAATATTTTTCTGACTATTCTTTTTTGAATATAGTTCAAAAAAAAAAAAAAAAGAAGAGCAAGCCTCCTACCTAGTTATTCTAGATTATGTATCATGGTGTTTGGAAAGGCAGAACAGTTTTCTGACATATTTGTCTAAGATGTCCAGGAAGAGAAAAACCACTTCTGTGAACAGGTGTAAGAAAACATGCAGCTGGGGCATTTTTCAGGGGAGTTGAGATTTTTTGCTGAAAAATATTAACCCATTAAAATGGAAACCATGGCTATAAATACATAGAGGGGGAGACAGTTCAACTGGGGAAGCTCATTACTGACGTCATCTCTAATATATATTGCTGTAGTTCTGAAGCATAAAATGTCTCTTTGTTCCTCTATCAGCATTCTATTTCTCCATCTGTCTCCTCTCCATTTCTTCCTCTTAATCACTTTTTTGGCAGGATTTCCTATCATCTCCTATTCTACCCACTACAGTGCCTGTTTTAATATTTACAATAAAGCCCTCACACCAAAACATCTCATTTCAAAAACAGAAGCAGGCAAGCAGATAGACAAAAAAGGAGAGAGAATAATACTCTGGTAGTTTGGGCATTCTGTAATTATTCAAAAAGAAAGGGTTCCAGAAAGTGAGGGAAAGAGAAAATTCAAGCTCTTTCAGTTCAAGAAATTCAAGTCTTTTCCATGAGTAATTCAGGAAAGAAATGTGAAAATTTTTTCTCAATATCCTGTGTGTACACAGAGCTGATCACATCTTAAATGTCCATGTGCAATGTGCAACACTTGAAATCAGGAAAAGATTCATGGGAAGGGCAAGATTTCTCTCCTCCAGATCTGCTAAGAAAGAAAATAGTAAATTTTTGTTTTATTGTTTTGTTTTTTGGTAAAACTGCCAAAACATGGTCAATATGTTGGGGTTTCAAGATTCAAATAAACATTAAACTTGAAACTAGTTTGCATTTTTTTAGTTATTACATTACAGTAAGTCTCGCTCCTTTTTTTTTTTCCGATTTTTTGTCTTTTCTCCAAATGAAGATATTTGTCTGAAGATATAAATCCAAAGTTGTTATTGTATGGTGTTTTCAACATCCTGTGACAGACACTTTGAGAACACTTCTTAGCTGTTTATTAAAAAAAGAAGTAATTTAAATAAAAAAAGGTCTTTACAGAGGTATTCTTTTGTATCATACACTTTATTTCTTACTTTAAAAATGAGAATAAATCCTTGCAGTCTTGAGCTGTATTGTATTAGAAAACAAAGTGAGTTGCTGCAAGCAACCCAGACTTGAAGAGAGAAAAATGACAAAAAAATATTTCAGGTAATGATAATCAGTGCTTGGATATTTATGTTCATTTACTTTTTTTCTGATTACAAATTTAAACAATATTAGCAAATTTCAATACTTTTCAGTTTTTAATTTAATTCATTTTTAAATTCTATTTTTATAGTTTTAATTTCAAAACCATCTTTTACAAAGTGGCTTTAATTGTTTACTATTTATTTTATGACATAACTTTTTTTTAATAAACACTTGGATTTCAAAGCAGGAAAAACATTTACCTTAGAATGCATCACACTTAATATCAGAACATTTACTGCATGCAAGATTCCTTTCACATGTGGCTCAGAATTGACAGACTGCCTGATAGTCTGGAGGTATTGAATTTTCTATGTGTTTTAAGTCAGAGGCAAAGTGCAGGTAGCCAACTGGGCCTGGAATATCTGTGTTGCACCAGATTAATTTAATATCCAGTCTCACATAGTACTTTCCACAGTTACGAATTAGAAATTTAGGACCTGAAATCTTCGTTTTCCAGTACATACAATACAGTCACAATGCCTTGCCTTTGCAGATGCTCTGCTGGTGGGAAAAGGAGGAAAATGAATTTGTGTTCCTCACCCCTATTTGTCAGAAATCTGATAAACCCTTACGTACATATGTTCCACCAGTCCTTTGACTTGTTTTCTCTCCCACTGAACACACAGTGTAAAATCCCACAGAAAGCAGAAGGTAGAAGGACAAAGCACAAGCTTTAAGTCATAAGAGTTAATGGCTGTCAAAGTGCATGTAAATCATCATTCTCTGTAGGGAGAGAGTATTTGAATTCTATGTTTGTTTTCAATTAAAATATTAATTATTAACATATTAACAGACAGAGTAGGCAAGAATAGGATGATAAAGGAGCTAAGGCAATGCTACCAACAAAGAAATGAAAACCAAGAAATGGAGGAGACACTGAGAGACTGAAGGACAATGGAGAAAAAAAGGAACATTTTATGGTTCAGAACTATAGCAGTGTATCAGAGATTGTATCAGTAATGATTTTATACCACCTTGATGAAACAACTAAATATTGTCGGCTAAAATATAAATTAGAAATTATTTGTGTGGGCATCTTTATCACATCATGAATCCCCAGCAAACTTTATGAGGTCTTCCCCTCCCATTGATGTCTAATGAAATTATTTGTATAGATCCTTAAACAGCATTGCACCAGTGTCTTCACAAATTTGCATGTTCACTGCTTAACTAGCTTAACACCTTAACATCATTCTCTGTTTTAGATGACAGAACTTTGATAATTTTATAGCTGTAAGTAAATCAAAACAATTTTGCTCTGAGCCTGACAAGAAAAAATGCCAACAGTTTAGTTAAAATTACTAGAATAAAGGCTACAGAGAATTAATTACTAGTTTGAAGGTTACAACCAAAAAAAGTAAATTGGAGAAGGATGGAAAAATGGTGAGGAAAGATCAAAAATATCATACAAGTATCTGTGTGTA
Source organism: Myiagra hebetior (assembly GCA_013397015.1). Lineage (NCBI taxonomy): Eukaryota > Metazoa > Chordata > Aves > Passeriformes > Monarchidae > Myiagra > Myiagra hebetior. Next base: position 181,842 of record VWZQ01003258.1, on the reverse strand, counting down.
GAGATAAACAAATAGAAAACGCCTTCTGCAAAAATGAACATATATAGGCATGCTCACACACGTGAATTTATGTGTACATATTGGTGGCTGCTTTCACGCCTTACCCTTGGAAAAAGTCCTGTCAAAAAAACACTCTTCAAGATAAGAATATGGATGTAGACACTAAATGAATGAAATACACCAAGCTCTCTGGAAGGGCATCTGCCCCCAGATTGGTCATGTTAAAGACAAAGATGGCCCTCAGCTGGGTTAAGCAGATGGTACATTGCCAAGAGCCTCTGAAACTACAAAATGGTGACCTTGAAAGGCAAGACAGGACAAACATAAAGATCCGTCACAGGAGAGAGACCTGGAGAGGGGACTAGGATGGGCAAGGCAGGTGGGTGCTCCCTCTCAGTGCAGGCTGTGCAATGCTGCCTCCCCCGGGACACCCCAGGGTGCAGCCCCGAGGATGAGGCAGTGGGCACAGGTACCCCTGGAACTGGAGTGTCCCACACCTGCCACATGGAATGCAAAGGGACACCCACATGGCTTGGAGGGGATGGGGAGACTGCAGCATATGTGTCCAGTAACATCAAAGAGGGGAAATTGTATGTGATTAGCAGTATGGGAAATTAGGTAAATAAGGCTATTTAGAACAATTAAAATGTTTAATATTTTGCAACTGTCTAATGTTGCAGTTTATCTGCTGACATATATTCAGATTCTGTAGGTCACTGATTGGCCTTTACAGAGATGTAATTAAGAAATCAAGAAACCACTTTAATCCCGACTTGGTTTAAACTACACGAAATGAACAATAAAGCACTGTTTTGATTGGCAAGCCTTCAAAAAAACAAACCTCAAACCAAAGAATCCATCTCACCTCTAAGTTTTATCTCTGTGACATTCTGCTTAGGAAAGTTATTAAACCTGTAAAATCATTACATACAATAGAAAAGTCAAAACAACTGTAGTACTGTGGTTGTCACAAAGCTTGTGATGGATGCTCAGGCTTTAGTTCTAAATCTCAGGTTGCTTCCTTTTTTACTCCAACTAATCCTACAGGTAATCCTACATGCAACATACATAGCTTGTGCACCTGGATGTGCTATGAAGAGGAATGTACTTCCAGGGATACTAATAGAATGATACTCATACGTGAGCATTGAGGACAAGATTATAAACAGTCTCAGTTTAATGAGTACTCTTGAGACTTGGATATTGCAGCTCTGGTCTCTCTGACCCTTGTCATTTACATATAGAATCAGTTTTAAAATTGAAGGATGTGCTAAGCCCTGAAAAATATGCAATATCCAGAATTTCTTTCTTTGGGAGAACACACTTGAGTGAACACCTCTCAACCATTTATGTACAAGGGAAAAATTACAACTTTCACAAATAAGTAAAACTCTGCATAAAATATGGCTAGAACTACTTTGATATTGGCATTAAGCCATTTTAATTTTCTATAGAGATCTTTATTCGTTTGCAGCATCAAATTTATAATTAAACATTATTTTCAATAAATTGTAAGTATACTTAAATATTTTTATTACCTTTCAACTGGGAAACTAATGTTGTAATATATGTGACTATAAGCAAAACTAGAACAGATGATAATCTTGTATTTTCATAAGGTACCAAATGGATTTCCAGAGCTCTCAAATAATCAGATTTGGAAGCAGGCCAATGAAGATAAAACCAGATTCTGTACACTGGGAAGGCAAATAGAATTAGGTAAATTTTCATAAATATTCAGAATTATTTTTATAATTGCAGAATTTATTTATATATTATATAATTCAGAATATATTTTTATAATTGCAATAATTTCTATTATCTTATTTGAAGTTTGAGATTTTATCTACACAGACATTTTGGTAATTTTTTGTATATGAGAAAAATTCTTGCTCTGCCTGATACCAACTAAGTCCACAGGAAATACAGTGGATAAACAACCCAGATGAGCATTCATAAAACAGAATGGAAGTTCAGAATGACACTTCACTGTGTCTAGTTACTTGGAAATGCTTCCTCTGACATCACATAATCTTCATTAGGACTGTATAATCTGTTTTGTAGTTTTTAGATCTCCCTGAGTTTTTTGGCAAATAGACCTGCATTTCTGAGGGTGTTTTGACATTATGAAATGTGCTACACTTTCTGCTGTATACTTTAGGTAATTTTCAGGGTAGCTGAAGAGGCTGTTTCAAGCTTCTTTATTTTCTATTTAAATATTTATATGTGTGTGAGAGAGGCTATGTATAGGCTTGTGTATTTTCATTAAAAAATACTTACAATAGTTACAATTATATCTGGTATTACCAGAAGTTAATTATTACTGAATTCCATTGCAGTTAATATTTTTTAAAATAATATTACCTACTTAACTATCAAACCATTATGTTTTAGTGGGTATTTAATACTTACCTAAGCTATTGTAGTTCTTCTGCTGCTCTGTTTTAATTTACTGTCAGGTTTTTTGTCTCCCCCTTTTGGATGAACCTGATTTTTGGCCTTACAATACTAAAACCAACAGAAACATTTACATTGACTTGAGTAAATGTATGACTGATGCCCAGAATCATAGAAACTCAGAATGGTTTGGGTTGGAAGGGACCTTGAAGATCATCTAGTTCCGAATTCCTGATATGGACAGGGACAACTTCCACTAGATCAGTTTGCTCAAATTCCCATCCAACCTGGCCTTGCACAGTTTCAGGAATGGGGCAGCCCCAACTTCTCTGGGAAACCTTTCTACAGTGCCTCACCACCCTCACAGTAAAGAATTTCTGCCTGATATTTAATCTAAACGTACTCTCATTCAGTTTGAAACCATTCCACCTCATTCTGTCATCACATATCCTTGTAAAAAAATCCTCTTCATCCCTCTTGCACGTAACCTTCTTTTATATACTGAAAGGCTGCTCTCAGGTGTCCCCTGAGCCTTCTCTTCTCCAGGCAGAACAATCATAACTGCCTCAGCCTCGTCTCATAGGAGAGGTGCTCCAGCCTCTGAAAATCTTTGTGGCCCTCCTCTAGATTCCCTCTGTTTTACTGAACTAGAACAAAAAGATATTAGATATTATTGTGCTTTGATGGCAGTAAACAGATTTTAAGAATAATCACATTTAAAGTGTACTTTTCTATTTCCAGAAGACACATTGTAAAAATAAGCCTGTTGGAAAAAAATACTACCTCATGTAGTAATAAGATAGTTACTGGGGTTTTTTTGGTTAGGTTGTTTTGGTTGGAATTTGTGTGTGTTTTGATTTGGTTTAATTTTTAACATCTTGTAGTGGTGAATGTTAATCAGGAAAGCATCCTTCATCAAATCAATTTCTTCTGCCTACTTTGCTCTGGACTTGAATGCTTTATTCCCTTTCAAAGGTGCCCCTCTCCTATGTTTCAATTGATTTTGCTACAAGACAGCTCTTCAAATCTCTCTCCAAAGATCTTTACATTTAGCTCCCTGCCTTTTGTTTCTGTCAGAACAGCATTGTTGTTCCATAGAAGCATTTAATTTTTTCCTTATAGCTCCCTTTTTTTCCTTCTCATGTCTTCTCTTTTTCCTGAATTTGTTTTTGAATGCATTGAATGTAAAAAAAATGGAAATACTTAGTAATATATTTCTGTAGATTAATTAAAATGTTCTAATTTTTTTTTCTCAGAAAACACCTGGTTTTCCTTTGAAGAGGCTATGAGGAGCTGTCATGAGGTTGTCTAGAGAGAAACAGCTAGTAGCTAATCATAGAGCTGTGTACAGATACTTTAAATTTGGAAAGCAAGAATGTGTTTTCACCTGGCCTGATAGGATGCCACTGAAGACTGTTTCGTAGTAATCTGTACAAGTGAGACAACACTGTGAAGTTCTACACAAGTGCTGGTACTTTTCTTCTGCACTGTACTCTTCCCACCGAAGGAAGGAACAAACTTTAGGTTGATATTTTTACAAAGGTGGGGAAGGAAAAACAACTGTGTTTTTCAAAAATTATTTTCAGGTTTGGTACATCTTTAGCGCTGAAAATTGAAAATGGGGGAACACTGAGAGACAGAAGTAAAAGAGCCTCATTGCTGGGAAACCTGCAGTCATGTCATTGAAGTACTAGAGGGACTGACAAGTGACAAAGCAGTGGCTCCTTACAGTGCTCCAGATTTTAGTCACTGAAGCATTTTACTTTGGATTTACAAGAAAAGCAAGGGGACAGTGCCAAGAAAACAGAAAACCTTAACTACTGCCTTATTTTCTATCCTTTGCTACTACAGCCTTCTCCAATGAACAAAATTAGCATATGGGTTATTTTATGGAAGCTTATATACACAGCTGTGCATAACTCACACAAAAGTGTGGCAGATTGTATTTGCTATCAAACCAGCCAGCAATCAAATTTTCAGAGGGATTGCCTAAAATTGTTCAGGCAGAGAGAGTGAATATTTTAGCACATCCCCTCCACTGGGAGTTTATTTTTAATATGCCTTGCCTAGGGGTTTATAGGTATAATTCCAAGAAAGACTTATTTATTTATGTCGATTCTTTTGAAATGTTTGTATTATACATACGTTTTTCTTACACAAAAAGTGCCATCAGCAGTAGTGACAGTGTGTTCTTAAGTGTATGTTGAAAGAACAACAAAACAGAATAAAAACTTGAAGTGCCATTACAGTTAAAAGCACCTGATTATTCAGCGTAAGGTGACACAAAAATTCTTTTAGACTTCTACACACATCTTATTAAGGAGTCACATCTTTAGAAGTATATGTCTTCATAGCAAAGTGTTTCCACAATTTGTCTTAATTGGAAAAGCCTATTGATTTACTTAAAGCTGAATGGAGACTAATAGTCTGATTTCAGTCAAGTACTAATAAATATATTTTTCTTTTTCTCTTTTTTTTTTTAATCAAAGTCAGAGAAAACTGTAACCCATTATTCAACACGCACTACACATCTAGTTATGGTCAAAATACACTTAGGGTTTAAAACTTCCTGTTAGCAGAGCAAAATACAAGAACCATATATACCACACCACATTTGATATTATATACTTGAGATCTTGCTCAGAACTATAGGCAAAGAATCTATGCCCATTCAGTCAGATTTACCAGCCCATCATGTGGACCGGTCTGATGGATCAGCAATATAGAGCATGCTCTGAGTGGCATAACTTGGACTTCATTGTTTAATAAGCTCATCTATTGTTTAATAAGCAATCAAAAATTTTTATTTACACAATGCTTACAAAGTTTCACCTGGATTCTTAGAGAATTTCACTGCACTATGCAGGGCAAGTATTGAGCATCTCCAAGGGTACCTATCTAGCTCATTGTCTTTGAGGGCAAGATACAATGGAAGGGAGGTCTTGGGGACACATATCAGTAGTCTTATTTACTATTCCTGTAAGAACTTTCATACAGTTCCTTAAAAGATTTAAAGCCTCTTAAATGAGACACTTAAGATTTCAATCTCTGTTTCAATTACTTTAGGTCAAGTATTTAACTGCATAATTGGACTTTTGAGTTTTCTGTTATCAGAGCACATTGAGCAGAAAATAGTAAGATTTGACCAAAAAAATCCTCCTGGAAGACGATGTAATTTATTTGTGACTTACACCATCAACTGGAAAGTCTGATTAAGAATCCAGTTTCAGGCTGAAAGCCAAGGAAAATGAGACAGTGTAAACCAAGTAAATCTTTTATTGGTGCTGGGAGGCACCTTTACCCTTACTTTGGGATGTCTTGCAGTCACCATCTATGCTTTTATTTGCACAGCTTCTATTCCAGTGCTACCACAGGATATTTTTCAAAGATATTCAGGGCTTCAATGACTCTTGTACCTAGTAATGACAAATATAATGTCTGTCCACACCACACACTTAGTCATTAAAATTAAGAATATTTTTTCTCCACTTCAGGAAACTTGACAGTAACTTGTGACAGTGTGAGATTCACTGGTTCAGCCAAGCTGAGTCCAGAATTCTAACTGTATTTTGCTTAATGATACATCATCTACAGGTTTTAGTTTCCTCTTGTGATTAGCTTTACTGCAGCAGTATTTATACTCTGGCATGCAGACTGCCTTAGAGGATTCTTGCCATCTGTTGGCCTAGTCACATGTGGAACACTGCTTTGAACTGCATTTCATAATATTATAATACCCATCCTAAGCATATCACAGAAGTTGGATACATATATGGAAAAAAATTGATTTCATTTATATATATATATATGCATACACATTTCATTTATATATCTGTGTATATATGTGTTCATGTATATAACATATATACATGCATAAATGAAATTGTTTTTACATAGAAATATGTTGTATTTATTAAGAGTTCAATTGATTTTTTATCTATTAAAAACTACTTAATCCTGGGAGTAGTTGTCACTTAATGGAAGGATTAAGACACTGATCCTGAATATCTTCTGATGTGGGCTTCCATTTATGGTATAATTGGCTACAAATATAAGTTATAAAAGATAATTAGTCATCACTACATTAAAAATTGTATGGTTAATGTAGGTATGAATACATTCCTTTGGTGTGAATCCACCGTGCTTCCCAATAAAAAAAAATCTTACTGTGTGAGCTTCTGGCTTTATCTACACAATTCTGGACTCACATAATTCCTTTTGATTGGTGGAAACCCCCGCAACCTGGGGTTTCCAGTTTTCCAGGGTGCAGCATGTCTGTAAGCATTTGCAAGTTTGCTGCTGACATCAGGTTTTTCCACTGTAACATTAATGGGCAAAGTTAATGTTTTTGTAGGTTTTTTTTCCCTGATTATTATACTAAAAGCATCCTTTACATTTCTGAACTTTGATCTGGGAAAGCAGGTTTTTTTCTTCATTTCCTCAACTGCAGCTTTGCAAGACAGTTGTTCACTAAATGAGACCTGCCTTTCTCTGTGCTGTATCACAAGACAGGACACAAGCTGTGCATCTCTACCCTCCAACAAAACAAAATCCATAGTTTTTAGCTAATTTTAAAAACTCATCCAATGTTTTATTCAGGTAGATGTCTATATTTAAAATCAGATTCACTTATGCAACTTTGTACTGAAAAGAAAAAATCTTTCAGAAATATGCAGACTGGACAATAGAAACAAAAAAAAACCCATCTTCAGAAACAGAATAATTAATTGCTGTTAACAATTAATTAATATCCTGCTAATTCTAAAAAGAAACGTTAAATTCAGATTGCGATCTTTAATACCATTTAGCATTATATCTGTCAGAATTTATAAAAAGAACTGTGTGGCTAGGAAGGGCTTTTTAAAGTTGTTCCTCTTTCAGCTTGTATAAACTATATGTAGCAAACAACTGTCTGCTACATAAGAAACCATATTAAAACAGTCTCTAGCCCCAAGAAAAATTAGGCTGAAAGAGTAAGAAAACCGTATTTGAAACAGAAATCAAATTAAATTTACAAAAGTTCAAAGGGGAAAGGGGAGCGAAAATACATCTCTGTTCTCTGTCAAACAAATGCAGGTACAACTGATGTCAAAATACACCACCTATTGTGCAATATAGAGAACTCCAAGAAATTTAATTATACATAGACAATTAAAAAGTTTAAAAAAAAATATAGTGGTCATGAATTTCCCCTTCCAAACAGCTATTAATCAGTCTATGAACAAATGTAATACTTTCAGCTACAGTCTTGCACAGCTATGAAGAAAAGGATTAATGACATCATTACTTTCAAGTGTGTCCAATTTGATGTAGATGATATCTAAACACTGATGGTGTTTTGGGGTAAAAAATAGCTTTGCAACTCACCCTACTGGTCTCTTTCTGTTCACTGTTCTCCTTTTTTCACTATTCTCTCTAATGATTTGATTCACTTAAATAGCTTGAAGTAATTTCTGTAATGAATAAAAAGAGAAGTAGTTTGTGAGAGTGTATTGTATATTATATGTGCCAGACAATGCTTGTTAAAATTATTTTTAGTCTTTTGTGTATTTTTGAGCATCAGCTACATTCTCCTGTTTAATATAATAATTTTCTCTGTAAGTGAAGAAGGTTGGAAGGCAGCATCATTTAAGATCTTCTTGGTAATCACCTAAATTTTATGAAGCCTTGCATGCTCCATTCAGTCTTTGTCTCAGGTCCTGAGATCTGTGCTGCAGTGCTGCTAAAATTCTGTAAGACAGTGAAACTCAACAAGTGGTGTTGTAACACAGTGCCCTCTCACAAGGGGAATACTATAAGAAGTAAGTAAAGATAAAACAACAATTTCCACAGCATGCTCTCCGAACCTCTGAAAGTTAATAGCTTTGAAATTTCCAGATAAAAAAATGACAGCTGATGTCTCTCCTGGAAAATGATATAGCACCAGTAATCATCCCTAGGCCTTAGACCTTAAAATTTCTCACTCTCGGGGTTTTTGATTGAAGTGACTGGGTTTCTTTCAGACAAATATAGGTCGATATTCTGGAGATTGTTCACTCAATAAACTATCCCATGGAGTCCTTATGGACAAAACTGAACCATTTTCGCCTTCCTCTACTGTGTAATGGTACTGTCCCAATGCAGGGTGTGCTCTCACATAACCCTATTCCTTTTTCATGCCACATCCCCAGCCTTAACATTTCTGGTACTTGAACCCCAATGGCTGGGAAAGGATAGAAAAAATTGTCTATAAATTAATAGTTATCTTGGAGCCTATTGAGTACTGACTGCATACTTGGATAAGCCCATTCCATATGGGTTTATCAGTCCACTTGAGTGATTTCTAGTCCTGAGCTGTGTGAACCTGTGTTACTCTGCATTACTCGTTTGGAGGACTGCAGCTCATTTCCTGAACAGACTTCCTTTCTTGGTATATCTTCCCAGTTTAATGGTCCCTGAAGACTTTTCTTCCACAAATTAACCTAGTGCATCTGCTAAATGCCAGCTGTAGGTGTAAGAAAAATACAGTATAAAAAGCAAACTTTATTGAAACTGTGGTTAGATATGCTAAGAGTATAAGTTAACAAGTGAAGAGTAAATTGCTGAGTGGAAAACAACATAGAAATCCATACAAGCCATGCATTATCTTCTCTTAACATCAGAAACTTTGAAATTATTCTCTGACAGTTTTCTATTTGTAAAGGTTTTACAAATTTTCTGGATTTTCTGTTTCAGATTTGTTTATTGTTAGGATAATTTTGTTTTTCTTCCAATTTCTCTTTCAGTTGAAGTAGAATTCAGTAACACAACCTGTTCTCAAACCAGCCCCTCAGTGGAACACTGCATGGTAAGATTGAACAAGTTAAATTCTCAATTCTATTTAAAAATTAGCCCAAAGATATTTTAAATGTAATTATTTTTAGTCTTCACTGTAATTTAGTACAGATCTACTTTGCATATATTCAAGATGATTTTTTAACCCAAAAGAAGGATATTATATGAAAAGACATTATTACAACAGGATGCAGCAAAACATTTGGCATAAACTCAAAGGGCTGTTACAACTGCAAGGAAGGTAATTCTGCACTATGCTACAAATCCTTTACCACTGAGTGGGCAGCTGCACAATCATGGATTTTTTTTTTGATAATTCATCAATGCTGCCTTTTGAGAAACTGCATCTTTTCAATCTGGACAATTCTACATAACGTGTAAGTGGGCTTTGCAGTGGCTGAGAGGTGAGCAGGATTGCCATGACTTTCCTATTTGCACAATTACACAATGAATAATTGGTAAGGGACATCACTGCTTCATTGACTGGCAAATTTCAGCACTGAAATTTTGGTCACTAGGGAGTGCACTGAGACAGGTCTTTTAGGCTGCATAGTAGAACCATAGATTGAAAAGATCAAGAAGAATAGTTAGTCTAGGTATTTAGTTTAGAAAGTTTGTATATTCTGAGGAAAACTGGAGATTGTAATGTACATAATCTTCCATGATATTTATAAAAAAGAGAAACCATAACAGTAGCTTTCAAGCATATTGCATCTTAGAATGCGTATATACTCCTATTTTTATCTTTAAACAATATTCAATATGTGCCTTATGCTTCATTCTTTCATGCTTCATTTTGCCATGATGAGAACCAACTTTACATTTGAAGTAGATGAGAATACATATTTTCACCCTAAGCGTAAAAGGAAGTGGTTTGTGATCATCATGTTGCCTGTGAGAACCTCAATTGTTCCATGACAAAAGAGTTGCAGTAGAAACTATCACTGTTAAGATTATTCCGTCCACAAAATGTAAGACTATTCCCCACTTCAAATGAAGACCTATTACAAACTTGTGCCAAACAGAAATTCCAATATGAAGAACACTTTTTTTTTTATATGTAGCACTGGATGTTGGAATAGGCAGAAAAATGTCTTTTCACAGGAGAATTTAACAGAGTCATCCCCAAGTCAATTTGTGCATATTGTTACTGTTAGAGGAAAGTGATGTGCTTTCCTCTAATTTCTGTTGTATTTTCTGAGCAGTTTGACAGAACTTATTTGGTTTAATATGTATGGTAGGTAAGAGCATGCATGCAAGTACATTTACTAGTCTGGAAGAAGACGTAATAATTGTGATGATATACTTTTGATTTAAATTATGAAAGTTTCATGGAACACATATGACTTTCTGAAAACAAAGCCCGAGAACTTTTGTGGTTTAGATTTGTTAAATTTTTCTTCCATAATTTAGACTTTATAGATGTCACAATGCTTCTAAACATCCTGTGTCTTTTTCTAAACCTCCTCAGGAGTTTGGCATCAAGGGGTGAACAAAGACAACATTTTGCCAGGTTTCTGATACCTCTGAAGCTGTGGGTAGTATTAGTCTGTATGGTGATGTGCTGTTTGCATTTGCATGTTTATTTTCATTTTTCTTTTCCCATATACTAATTTTCTCATTGCTTGATACCTATCCCCATATGAAAAAATTACCATAAAGTTTTCTGCCCCCTGGCCTGCTAGCCCAAAACATATGGTGCAAGATAAAATGTATTGTTTAATTATAAATTCAGGTGTTTGAATCAGAAATGGTGTTTACTTTGGAATCAGTGAAAAATTTCCTCTTTGGAATTGCTGAGATTTTAGCTTATGTCTTCAGTACTTTCAGTTGGGGAACCAGAAGCTGTTTGGATGGATCTTTTTCAGTTACTTTGGATTAGTGAATATATATATATATATATATATATATATATCATATATATATTTCATATATGTATGAAAACCACAATACAAATGGAATACTAAGCCTGTTTTATGCTTCAAATTCAATTAACAGCTCAACATAGTTATAAAGAACGAACGAATGAATTTTTTAATGAATATTTATTTCTATTAAGGTACATGCATGGGAGGGTTGTGTGGGCATGTGAATCCAAACATACAGTTTTCTAATTGCACAATATTAATTTTATTTTATAAAGCAGTGATCCTAGTATTTCTCTCTATTGTTCATGGTCACCTTGGCATTTGTAAGGTGATCATTTTGGCAACATTACTAGGTTTTGATCATTTCTTCCAATATATGAACTGGCAGGTAGAACCATGGAGGAGTAAACAATCCCTAGTATTTCAAATCACATTTAAGATTTATTTGGATGAAATTCAACCTAAACACCCTTTGTGTCAACATTGAAATAGCAGGTTAAAAAATTAAGCTAAAAAAAAGTGAGTTAGAATTCACTGTTTGAGGTACATTCATGCATATGTCCTTAGTCAACTTTTCAGTATAAATGGAGAAATACTTTTATAACTGCTTCATAAATAAAACTTGAAATAAGGCTTTTAATGTGCCTACCTCCCAAGAGGCAACCTTTTCATTCTGCATAGAATTTTATTTAGGTACTGCATCAGTCTGAGCTCTGCTTAAGTGTCAGTTTACTCAGGTTGTCTTTATGAAAATGAATGATAATGTCTAAGTAAAGAGAAAAAAAAGTTATAAATGCCTCACCCAAAGGCTTTTTCCTCTCTCATTACCAGTCACCTTTCGGGAGGTATAGCTGCCTTCTGTAAGTGATATAAATTACAATATATTCTGTGAAAATTACTTTGCCATTCATAGTAAAACACTGCAAACTGTTTCACAGTGGTATTTTTTTGCATAAAATACATATATGCAACCAGTATAACCTTGAGAAAGCAGATTGCAATTCTGTTCCCTGCACAGGGACTTCATCAAGGACACAAAATATGTGGGGTAGTTATCATGATGATAACTACAATGTTGGGGTGATTGATGATCATTAACTACAACCTGAACAATAAAAAAATCAAGTATAATTTTGTTTGCATAAACTCTTCTGAATCAAAGCTAATGTTTCTCAGAAGCAGACATACAAAACATCTCATAGTAAAATAATTTGTATTAACACAGGAGGTAAAATTTATTTTGGGCAAAGAAGTCATTGTCATCCCCACAGAATCCCAATATGGCATAAAAATAAGGAAAATGTAAGATCAAACCCATAACAAGTATAGATAGATAGAGATTTAAGTATGGCTTAAATAGCAAATGAACACTCAAATCTGTGTTAAAAAAACTATGAAAACTATGCTCTCTGAAGTTAGCACAGGATATTGAAATACTATTAAAGGGGAATGCAAGGTGGGTTATTCATATAGACACTTCCATTTTAAGCATTGTCTGTCATGGTACTTTATACTGTATAACTCAGTCTGTACTAATTTGTATCACCAGAAGATGCAAATAGTATCTGCCCTATTTGTATGATGCAGTATTTACTTGGAGGACCAGCTTACCATAGATTTTTTTTTT
>VWZQ01003258.1:113219-169083 GCA_013397015.1 Myiagra hebetior | reverse complement strand
TTTTTTTTTTTTTGGTAACAGTAGTTACAGGACATTAATGTACAGGTATTTCCTATTTGTCACCGATTATATGCTGCATTTTCAGCACTGTTAAACGTCCTTTTCTGACCACTGTCAGGATTTACAGTGACTTTATATTATGACTTGGAGTTATGCTTGTCCATTTTTGGGGGTTTTTTTTTGTTTGTTTGGTTTTTTTTCAGATACTCAGTCTCCATTCCTCTTTGCCAGTCTGCAGTTGGGTAGAACACAACATTGTAGTTTTGATTTCTTACAAAATTTTCAGTTACCGCTTTTATTTTTCGCTCTTGGCATGTAGTTACTTTCTTCATGGAATCAGAACTATAAGCATTTACTGAAGACTGGTTATCCAGGACTCGTTTTCACCTAAAATATTCTACAATGTCTACATGCATCCTTTCTATCTGAAACATCTTTCCTAGAAGAAAAAGCATATATATCCTTCATAAGAAAATGTATGTTATAGCTTCAACCATGGAAAAACTGATTTTATATCAACAAAAATTGGAAGAAACATGGTTGATAATGTGATTCAAATTCCTCCTCAAAATAAGGCCAATTTCTAACTCAGATCAGGTTGCTGAAGGCTTTGCATAGTTGAGTTCTGAATGTCTCCAAGGATGGAGTTTTCACAACCTCTGTGGGCAAACTTAAACCACCTGCCAAGCTTTCGTCTGTATCTTCTTTTTCATAACCCATCAGATTGCTGAAGACAGAAATTTGAAGCTCTCCTTTAGCCTACTCTTCTTAAACCCAAACAAATGCAGTTCTCATTTTCTCTCAATACATGATGCTTCAGACCTCTTCTTATTTTGGAGACCTTCTCCTGGCCTTGCAGCAATTTTCCTATACAAGACAGCCCAAAACTAACTGATTAACACATCTTTAATCAGCAATAAATAGTGTTTTATTGGTAATCATCTCAAAACTGTATATAGAACTTTACCAAAGAAGCAAACATCTCATATTCCCTCTTCTGAATTTTTTTTCAGACTTCCCATCTGTACTACTGTTGTTCATTGTCTCAAGCTGCTAAATTAAATATTCTGTCTCCTTGTTCATGTTCACCTACAACTTATTAATAAAGAAAAAACTAACCACTATGCTCTAGAACAATTTACTCTGTTTCATGACCTTCGCATCCATACCACCAACAGTCTTGTCTAACCTGCTTGAGAAGAGACCATTACAGCAGTAAAATCTCCATTGGAAACCAAATAATTGGACAATAAATAAAGTAGAAATATCATGGCCTTCTTTTCTAGGCTAAAAGTCCTCACTTGTGCCCTGAAAGCCTCTCATATTTTGTTTATACTTCACGGACGTTATTTTTAATTCCTCTTTGTAGGTTTGTGATTGTTCATGCATTTCACATCTTCTACTGCAGATCCACTAAACACTCACCCTGACAGTAATTGAAATCACCTAGCTTTTCCACAGAATTTTTTTCACCAGAGATCTGGGAAGGTTTTGTTTGTTTGTTTGTGTGTTTGAAATGAAATCTGTGAGTGATGGAACAGAAAGTAGTGCCCACAGAAAAAAAAAAAAAGCATTCTATTTTAATAAGCAGCCATAAGACAGTCTATCAGACTTAATGTGGGTCAGTGAATATCCCCAAATAAAATTATTGCATATACATTTATTTTTAAGTTGCTTTTGTTTTTAATGGTAGGAACACAAAATATTGTAAAAGTGTGAAGAACAAAGATGATTAAAAGATTTGTTGTAACTGACTGAGTCTTAATATTACACAGCAGGTGTAAACTTCTTGTCAAGTACTTAGAAGGCTGATCATTAAATTTCTTTTTATCAGCCTTCTTGTGTATGTATGGCAGGCACCAGACAAAAAATCAACTTCAATTTGTTACTGAGCAGCCCATGAATGTGATCACAGTGGACAATTCATAATTTCCATGAAAATATTGAGCTAACTTTTTAAACATGGTCCATAATAATTCTTCTATTTTATGCTATTTGGTTGAGGAGAAAATAAAATTTTTTATAAAACATCCCAAGAAATATTAATAAGAAATAAAGTCTCAAGAAATATTAATGTTCCATGAAGTCCTGTGAGACTGAAAAAATTCTCACCCATCAGGTTCAAGAAAGTTGCTATTTTTCCCCGGAACAGAAACTTTGCAATATTCACTTCAGCTTTACTCTATGCTGTATACTTCCTTCGTGCACATGCACATGCACTGCACAACTCATTTCTTCAGCACCAAGAGTGACTCAAGGCTTCTTTTGCTGTTACTTAAGCTTGGCAACACAGTTAGAAGGCTACAGTGAGATGCATTGCTTGAGATGCAGTTTGGCTTATTTTCAGAAATGTGGTAAACACACCCAGCTCACATGGAAGTAAAGCATGTACTGTGCTGTCACACACCTACCACTGTGCATCGAGAGCCACCTGTCACTGAACACGAGACCTAACATCACTCTCTAAACAGATGAGACACATGTTGTGTTCATATAACATTCCAATACCTTTTCTCTTCTCTTCTGTGTGTTCCCAATATCTTTTATCTTAAAACTTCAGAAAAGTTCTTTTGTTTGTTCAAACAAACA
Source organism: Myiagra hebetior (assembly GCA_013397015.1). NCBI lineage: Eukaryota > Metazoa > Chordata > Aves > Passeriformes > Monarchidae > Myiagra > Myiagra hebetior. The sequence continues at coordinate 166,494 of VWZQ01003258.1, read as the reverse complement.
AACTTTCTTTGTTATTTTACCAATTCAGGCTCTTAGTACTCTCCCTCTCTCTTTTATACCCGCATGAGCTTCTTTAATTTCTGAGAGGTTGTTAGCTGTGAATCTAATACATTCTGCAAATCACCAACATGAATGAATGAAACTTAATGCTTCTTTTCTGTGGGCAATGGAATGCGAAATTTTGCTTAATTACTTTCTACTTTCTCCTCTGTATCAAGTCAGGCTAAACTGCTAGGGAGGAACAGAAGCCTTTTCCTTACCTAGGCAGCCAATATCTCTTGCACTTATCCATCAGGCATGTATAGTTCTTCAACATTCAAGGAACTTCAGTCAGAGAATGACTGCTAATCCAAAACTGCACTAAGCGAAAATCAATCATATCTGCAAGATCAGAGAGTTTTTGGTTTAGTTTGATTTCATTTTCCATGTAGCCTGGAAAACTCTGGGACTGAGTTCCCTTGCTCCACATACTTTTTCTGTGAAAGGTCCTTTTTCATGGCGATACACCTTAGAACTGATTTTTTTTTTTTGACTGAAAGAAACGCCATCGGAAGAATAAAGGTGATTTTCGCATTTCAGATCTTTCCATCAGTGTCAGATTATTTTATCTTTTCCAGTGTCCTGAAAAAAGTGTTAATAGAAGTACTTCTTGAGCCATTATATGATTTTTTTTTTAATAAGCTCAACCATCCTTATTATGACGGTAGATATTTTAGGCTGTATATTTCTGTATCTCTGAATGCAGTGCATATTCTCTTCTGCCCAAGCTCTACCTGATTTATTTTTGTTTACACAAAAAGAAGAGGCACCTTACATGTAAACTCCAGTTTCCAGACAACAGGACACTGAACGAGGAAAATATGCTACAACCACTAAAAAAATGAAGAAAAATAATTTTTTTTTCTGTTAGTTGAAAAATTTCCACTTTAGTAATATAAATAAAAACTGATGATGCAATCTTTCCACCCTAGGGAAAAAACCCAAAAATTATCTGTAAAAATTTTTATCACATGAAATTAGAATTCATTGTTTGTTTCATACTGAGAAGGAATTTCATACTTCTCCTACCTTTAGTCTGCATTGTACACCCACTTCTTAAATTTTCCAGTTCAGAAGAATCTTAAAAGTAAGTTTGCAGTTACAAAAAAAAACAGGAACAGTTTCAGAAACTTTAGTTTTTGATGACATGCAGCACACATTCTTTAATGTTGACTTCATCCAAAAAAGATTTTGTTTTCTTGAATACCTGGTCTAATTAGGGTAAATTCTCTTATTTCCATGGGATATTTTAGATATTAGAGAAACACATCCACTTCAGAAAACAAACCGAACCAGAAAATTATTTAGGAAATTATTATTCACATCTGACAGGCAATTAGGTTCAGAAATGTCTTGCAAAATAATACAACACTAGATGAAAAATTTTTTTATTAACTTATGCTATTCCAATTTTCAAAGTCAGGAAGGTTGCGGGGAACTACTGCCGTTCGGGCTTGCATCAGTCTCTAGAAAGATTATGGAGCAAGTTCTCCTAGAAGCTACTCCCCAAACCAGGAAGGGTATAGGAACTGAGTGGCTCTGTGGATGATTGTAAATGTTTATCTTTACTCTAGCAACATTTTTGTAAAGGGTCTCCAACAGCATTTTGGAAATCAAAGTGGTGAGACAAGAATAGGCTGAGTGGATTATAAGGTGGATAAAAAATTCTTTATCCATTAGGCTCAATAGGCTAACCAAAAACACTTTGAAATCTAATTGGTATCTAGTCACACTTGACATTCCACTTCAGATCATCACCATCATTAATAACAAGACAACACCATAATGGAGAGTGGTTCTTAGTGAAAGGGAGGATTTCCCTTCAGAGAGATTCCAAAATACTGAAGGAATGAGTCTCAGGAAACCAAGAAATTTTAACAGAAAAAAATGCGAAGTCCTACACTCAGGAAGGAAGAATCCTACACATCATTGTGGACTGAGAACTGCCTGGCTCTTTCACAGCCTTGCAGGCAGTTACCCTTCTTTGTGCAGGAAGTTGTTGACTTTCACAGGAACTTTCCAACCGATTAGGTTGGTCATCTACAAGCAGTACAGGTGGAGGTGGGGGGGAAGACTATGTATTGAAGAAGAGTAGAGAAAGCATAACAAATTATGGCAAATGGATCGTCTGGGTATTTAGTTTTTGAAGTAGATTGAAAGAACCAGTTATACAATTACCTCTCTAGAGCTGGTGAAAAATATATGAACTGGATAGATTTCACCTTGTCTATTGTGAGGTGTGATTTATGTACAAGTTACTTGTCTCAGTTAACACTGTGATCAATGGAGATTTATCATAATTTTATAACCAGATTTATTCCTCAGGAAATCGGGGAAACCTGTGCAGACTGTGGCATTTCACAGTTTCTGTGTAATAATTATGTAATTTATCTCGCTTGCCTTTAGTCTGATCATGCAGTGCTTCTTACCAGTTATAGAAAAACTGTTTCTGTGAGTAATAAAGAAACTTATTCTCCATAAAAACAGAAATATATTTTTATAATAAATATATCCTTTAAAAGAATTTCTGCTGACACTGCTTTCTCAACAACACAGTAAACGAAGATTATTTCTGTGACCTATATAGTGAGGATAACAACTGTCTGTAGTTTAGCTATAAGAGAATGAGCCAGCTTTAGGCATAAGCAATGCTGGCACTTCTCTTTTCCAGAGATCAGATGCACAGTTCTCAAGGCCCTATTGGCCATTCTCCATAGATTAGCGAATGCTGATAATCAGAAAGTCGCGATTTCACGGTAAATTTCGTAACTACTAAAGAGTATGATACTCACCAAATTAAAGACATTCTTGTGGAGGACTGAGAAATTTATCTCATTATTCCTGGAAAACCCTGCTCTCTTACATCTAAGAATATGAAGAAATCATGAATTTAATAGACTGAAGATAAATATTCTAATAAATAGGAATAGTGACTTGATAAAGATGGGGAACAGTATCATCCGTAACAGATTATGTGACATATATAGATCAGAATATTAGTTTTAATTAAAATGCAGACATTACTTAAACTCAGGGTTTTGTGATCTGTGCACATAATCTCTCAAAAATAAACCTCTGCTTCTGACAGTAACAGGAACTGTGGTAAATCTCATAGTCATTATTGTCTTATTGTCTTGCTGTAGAAATTATCAAATTAAACTCTATGACCTCCCTTACAAAGGCAATCTGTCTGTCTGACTTTATGGTTATATTTTCCAGATAAAAAGCTCAACATACCCAGTGAAAAAAATCTTTATTTTTTTCTCTGTCTGCCAATTAAGTTTCTCTGCACATATTTTCCTACAGTTTATTACTCCAGGCTCAACCAACAAAGGTGAACCGATTTCTTAGAACCTCTTTCTTGGCAGAGACTTGCTAAATGAAATGTCCATACCTCAGTTCACGTCAACCAAAATGGGTTAGGAGTGTAGGTAAGGGGACTGCTACCTCAGTTATGAGGTCATGAGCAGGTGAAGTCAAAATAGTAGCAGGAATGTGCTCCTTAGCCGATGGAAAAGGACATGTGAAAATAGAATAACACAAGTATACATGTTCAGCAGCTAATACAATTTACATAATGTAAATTGTGTGAAAAGGGATACTGAGGCACAACTTGAAATATGTTCTCTGCCACTTTAATCTCCAAATTTGAGTCATACAGAGTTAGGAAGTTTACTGGGGATGTCCTGAGCTGGCTCACTTGCAGCTTTGTGACAAGCTTGTAACATCATCCATCTTTCTACAGAGGAAGATCTGATGTACAAGGTTCTTCACATATTTTATTTATAACAGACATGTTATTGTTTGAAGCAAGAGTTAGGGTCTCTAACCTCTAAGTGTTGCTTCACTTACATAACAAATTAGCTCTAAGGTTACTGCTACATGCAAGGTGTTCTTAACAATAAAATGTATTATACAATACTGATGGAGACAGAAGGGGAAAGTAATTTCCTCTTAAACTCCTGTTCATTTCCTGTGCAAGTAACAACACAAAATTAAAGCCTGACAGTGTGTACCAAAGAAATAAAGGAGGACATCTGCAGATTTGAAGCCCTGACTGAGCACATTAGAATCTGATTAGCTATTCATAGAGTAAACTAGGTATGCTTTTTTTTTTATTTTTAGTTTTCACCACATCAGTAATTGCACCGTCAGTATATTCACTGCATGTATGAAAGACAAGGATTACAACAGAAGAAGTTTGCCTGCTTTATTATTTTACACAGTTATTGCTGAATTTAACTTTCAATTGTTCATTTTTGAGCTCTGGATCATGAAGTTTTAAATTAAAATGATAAGGATTGTAATTAAGAACCAGTAGAAGCAAAGAAAAAACATGAATCTTTTCTACTAAAGACATGCTTGGAATATTATAGAGACAGCTGGAAAATTTATCTGTCTCTTTGATGTACAAATGATAAAAGTGATAGCATACAAACTCAATTACTTGCTTCTACAATTCTGAATGTCCCAACACCATAATCAGAACAAAAATTAGCCAGTTAGCACCTTCCCTCATATCCAATATTTTTATATTTGTCTTTGAGTGATCACTTCTGCTAGTCTGAAAACAAACCAGGGGAAAATTGCAAGTCAGAACTATAATTTAATAGGAAAATTAAAATAAATGCAATAGTGCAAGAACACTGACAGAGTCAGGATACAACCTGACACCCTGGCAGTCAGGGTGATGGTAGCAATCTAGAGGAACTGGTCCTGTTGAAGCAGTGATCCTGTAGAAGGGTCTGGTCTTCACTTGAAGCTCCAGTGATATAGCCCTCACCCTCTGGGACTCCCATAGGCAAGGACTACTTGTACTGCTCCAAACCCCAGGTTATATGCAGGTGGGAATGCTTGGCTCCTCCCCCCTGGGCGGAGCATCTCACAATGGGCTGATGTAATTCTGTGGGCTGTGACCTTGGTGCTTGTTTGCCCATTAAACAGAGATAATACCCCGGAGGGAGTTACCAGGGATGAGTCATGGTAGGAGATAATGAACCCTGTTATAAACAAATTTAACTGTTCTGATGTAAAAATCCTAGCTCAAAAGGGAATCTATGTCTAAAGCCAATGGACAGTAGAGTGAAGTGACTCTATGAAGTGAAGCTGGTCATGGAGAAAATAATCTTTTTCAAAATCTTTTTTTTGTTTTCTTATATCCTGCCATAGTTGTATCATTTATACAGTAAATAATATTGTAATATGTATAAGAGAGAGGTAAAATTATTCTGAAACACCTTCTCAACCAAAATAGAAAAAAAACCCTCAGGAAAAGACAACTCATTAATCTAAAACTTTTCTAACTCTGAAAATATTGCTTATCAATGATTCATTATATATAAAAATGTTCAAGATTGGAAAATAAAACATTAGACAGATTTAAATATCTTTAGACAGAAATGTCCAGATGATTTAGTGATAATATTCTCATTTCTTGTGAGCCATTTAGAATGAGAGTGGTATAAGACCAGTCTGATTGCACTTCATTGTAAGGAACTGTATTGATTTAATCCACTTGGGGATGGAAAATAATTTTAGAAAATAATAAAATCACGTTTTATTATTTGAATAATAATTAATAACCTATTCAATATATGAATTCATCAGTCCATAATTTCAGTGATTTTCTTAAGTTTTCTTGGTATATGGATATTCTAACAACAGACAAAGTGCCATTAAGTTATGCTTCATTAACACTTTATTTGATTCCTATCATCTGAAGCTTTTCTGATCACAAAGAAAAATTTAAGTGGCAGGAACTTTATAAAACACAACCAATGAAAGGTTTGTTTGATGTCTGCAGACCTTGATAACCCTGTAATTTTTGCCAAAAAAATTCTTCTATCAAATTTTCAGAGGCACTGAAAATATTGTTTAGTGTAATGAGGCAGCAGCACAGTTGGGAAGTTCAAGGGGATAGATGCTGATTACTGGTAAAGAGAAAGGAAAAAGAAATAGAAGGAAAACTTTTCATGAGGCTGGAACAACTTTATAACACTTAATCTGAGTACAGGTTGTCTCCTTGCCTATAATCCCTGGAAGAATCAGCAGAGATGCACAAAATAAGTAAGAATGTTGATATCTTTTCAGTGAAAAGCAATTACCAAGAACTGCTAATAGGCCCTTTAGCATAATTAAACTGCCTTTACAGATGTATGCATTTTGCTCTCTTTGCTGGCTCAGAATTCCTAGTTATTTCAGCATTATCATAAAAATATTCTGACCTAAATATCAGGAAAAAGAAAATAGGGAAAAGACCTTTATCGCTCCAAGTACCTGGAAGCCCAGATTGCACCAGCAATGTATAGTTCATTTTGCTATGACACAACAATTTTGAAAAGTGAGAGCTCCATTATGAGAATGACATCACATGTTATAATTCAGGATATCATCAGGAGACTGTTTGCAGGTTTTCCACTGAGTGCTTTGATGCTTATTGGATGTGTTAGACAAGTGTTTTATACATGAATCCTAATAATAAGCTTTTACAACCACAAAAACTGCAATTTCTGGTTATCAATTCTGAATTTCTGTGTAATACAGGACACACAGCACAGGACCACAACATTCACAAGACAAACTCACGCTGAAATAACAGAATTTTCTAACCTTACCACACCGATAACCAGATCTGTTTCTCCAGGGGTCCAGTCTATATTCTACTAGATTAGAACTAAACAAATTTGAAGGAATGACTAACGTAATAATTTAATTCCAATAAATCTTTCTTATTTGGTAATGGGACCTCCAAAGTCAACTCAATAGCTTATTAAGCACTTCTGAGTGTTAATTTTATTTCTGTTAATCAGAATTTGAGATTTTTTTTCAAACAAGAGCAACTTCAGAATTCTTGCCATTGATGTGAAGATATAAAAACTGTAGTGGTTAGGAATGAAAAAAATAATCTGATCAGCTCTAAGTTTACTCTAAGTTCAAATAAAACCTGCAGCAATTTTTTTTATGTTTTGATCAATTAAGACTCCTTTCATCCCAACACCAGCGCTCCTCAAGAATCAAAAAAGACATTAGAAATCCAGTCTACCTGTGAGCTCTCCTTTTCAAACAGTTTTTCCTCTTTTAAAGATAGAATTTTTTGTCTTGTGTGGGAGCAGATACCTGTGTAGCATAGGGAACAGTTTATCCTTTGGTTCCTCTGCCATATCAGATTTCTTCTGTGCTTTGGAACAGCAAAAAAAAATATGACCAAAAAAGACCTCTTCTAGGCAACAAAAACCTGATATATATCAAAAATTTCTTTATTGTCTTTGGCCTCCAACACTTTATCTAGAGTCTCCTGCCATTTCTCATTTAATGAAGGTTCACAGTTGCTTTGGTTTCTCCTCTATTTACAGCTTAATCTCTTCTACTTTTTCACCTGCCACAGCTAAGAGTAAGACAGCTGTTCTGGTTGGAGAATGGGTTTATATTGTCTGGCTCAATTAATTCTCCCATTCTGGTCAGACAAAACAAATCCTCTCCAGGCCTGGACTTCAAGGACACCTTACTGTCTCAGGCCTTGAAATATGTAAACAAAGTGTCTAAAAGGGAGGAACAAACTTGGGGTAATAACTTCATTACCTGAAATTGTAATTGGAGAATTCACCCGGATATGCAAACGGACCAAACTTATAAAAGTATTAAAAACTCGTGACCAGTTGCCCATTTTGGGTGCAGCCTTCTCTGAAGGCTTTTGACTGCCCAAAGTGTACCTGAAGGCCCTTCAATCAATACCCGCTTTTATCCTCTTAATTTTGTCTGGCCTCTGTTTCCAGGTAGCCCCACCAAGGCGTCACCTGAAACGTCAATATTCCATGTGGCAGTGCAGACAGAAGCGTCCCTAGCTCATCTTCCCTTTGCAGAGAGAAGGCATGACTGTTTTCTTCACATGTTGAAATGTCCGTAATGTCACAAAATAAATTTATGAGTGTGTCAATGGTTTCATATTTGTTTTCTTTCAATATTTTCTTCAGTGATTTACCAGGGAGATAATTTAGCATTACATGATGTTGGTTATTCAGCTAATTTATATTTTCTTTTCTTTTTTGTTTTGAAAATCAATAGTTTTTAATTTTTTTACATTTAAACCAAGCATTTTCATCACTTGAAATAGAAAGTACTATAGGAGGATTATTTCCTAATTAAGTAATTAGACACCATTTCAGGAATTCCCTAAGTGTTTTCTTTTTACCTTTCTGTATGTTTTCTGTCTTGAGGTTTGATAATGCCTCTCATTCCCCACATTGCACATAGTGGTTGTTACTATTGCTCAGCAGTCCCAAATTAGACCCTTGTCTCACCTTCCTTTCTCTTCTCTATTGCTAAGCTCTTTCCTTTCCAAATACAAGGGTTAGTCCGGCAACAAGCCATGAGCTGCTGAATCCCTACAATTAGATGGAAAATACATTACAGATATATGAGTTGTCAGAGAGGCATAAAAGCCAGCATCTATGCAGCTCATTGCTAGTTCGTAGTTATAAATCTCAACTGTTGTCTGCTGTTTTCCCATTATCGACACGATCCTTCTTTCTCCATATACCCTTTGATAGCTGTTTCATGTGATGTGATAGATGACTGTCTTGCAATTCTCCATTTTTTAAATGCTGTAGGAAGCATTGAAAAAAAAATAATATCCACCTTCTTCATATATCTCATGTATCCATCTCTTATATACTTGCTGCATCTGCCTTCATGGATTTTTTTCCCCACAGCTAACAATGTTTCACTTCTGTGTTTGGCAAAACTATTAATGTGCAACATACAGACTAGGTGAAGTAGAGAAAGCTCCTTGCAAAGATACTCCTTGCAAAGCAGCACTATCAGTAATGTATCCTGCTCTTATGGTAGTGGAGAGTCATAATGAGGAGCACTGCAAAAAGAAAGTTGCTGTATGTCGCTGTTCTCACCGCGGCCGAGTAGAGAAATGACACAAAGTCCAGGCTCAGGGATAAATGAAAGCACTTTAATGAATTCTCAGAAGACTTTTATATGTTAGTTCACAAAGTGTATTAAGTGGCATAAGGTAATTGGTTTTTGCAGTCTACCCCCTAAGGGGATTGGTCAAGTTCTAAGATACCCATCTCTGAATGTTTTCCCAGTTAGAGCCATAACAATTCTGCCAAACAACCCACAGGTGCAAGAAGTTTACAATATTGTGATCTTGTTTAAAGTAATCTGCATGGGAAAGACAGAACTCTCATAAACTGCTGCGAAGAGCAGAAGAAATTCTCTGCTGAGGCTTTTTCAGCATCCATAGCTGTATAATTTGGGAGAAAAATAAATCACCAACAGAATTTAGGATTTTTTTTGTCCTGGGTGAATAATATCTAGAAGAAAACTGGTAGACAGCTGCGCTTATTTTTGACTCAGGTTGAGTTAATTTTATTCACAGTGGCTGATATGAGGCTGTGTTTTGAATTTGAGCTGAACACAGAGTTGATAACATAGAGATGTTTTTGTTATTGCTGAGCAGGGCTTACCCAGTGCCCAGGCCTTCTCTGCTTCGCACATGGCCAGCTGGTGAGGGAGTGGGTGTGCATGGGAGGCTGGGCAGAGACACAGCTGGGACAGGTGACCCCGACTAACCAAGGGGATGTTCCAGACCATATAGTGTCATGTGCAGCAGGTAAATTTGCGGGAAGGAGAAGGAAGGAGGGGACATTTGGGGTGCTTGTGTTTGTCTTCCTGAGTCACCATTATGTGTGATGGGGTCCTGCTCTCCTGGAGATGGCTGAACCCCTGCTTGTCCAGGGGAAGCAGGGAATTAATTCCTTATTTTGCTTTTCTTGTGTTCACAGCTTTTTCTTAAACTGTCTTTATTCCCACTCATGAGTTTTCTAGCTTTTACACTTCTGATGCACTCCGTGATCCTCCTGGTGGGGCAGGGAGCGAGTGGCTGTGTGGGGCTTGGTTGCTGGGTTTAAACTACAACAACAGCATAAAATATATAAAAGAGTAGGAGAGAAAAGGATTACAAAGTGCTTATATTAATAATACCTGGTTAGCTAGCAAAAAAAGAATCTATGGAAATCCAGATAGGATTTTCTCTAGTGGTCAATCAAAGTTTAGTTTCGCTGAGAATCTGTATAATTAAAAGAGACAGAAAAAAAAAGAGAAAAAGAAGGAGGAAGGGAAAGAAAGAAAATAGAAATTAGGGACAGACAGGGTCCCTAGGCTAATGTTTTGGCCTCCTCTCAACAGCAAGCTGCCTAAAGAAGTGCCAATCTGTGCTTAGATTTTCTTCACCCAAATTTTAATACTAATTTGAATGCATTATCACTTTCTGTCTCAAGAATTCCTATAGAGTAGTAAATTTTTGACGTTAACAAAGTGGAGTATGAAAAAATACTATGAAACATAAGAAATAAGTGTCTGTTTATTTTCTTTAGTAACACTGTAATAATTATAAATGAACTGGAAAAAGCAAGTGTGCAACATGGAGTTTTTGCAGAAGTTTTGTCACAGATATCTCCCACCCAAAAAAGTCTGAGAGGTTTTCAATATCAAAGGGAAATCAAGATAAAGATTGGATGTCCAGAGTAAATTTTTCCTTTTTTTTTTTTTTGTTTTTGCTACATGGAGTAAATAATTATTTAAACGTCTTAAACTGATCTGGACAAAACTAGTTTGTTCCTGACTTGCTGGTAATATTTCAGTTTCTTTTAATAATGTTTCTTTAGTAATGACACTGAAAGCAGATGTATATTATGCAAGTTAAATTAAATCCAAATAGTGTTAGGTGACCATTTCTTGACATGGCAAACAAAAACAAAGATGTTATTATGAATGTCAATGTATATGAACATCTAACATCAGAAAAGAAATTTAAGCAGAACAGAGGTGCAGCAAAGACTAATAAAATTCATACAATAATGAAAATTTATACAGTAATACACTGAAAAATAGCACATCTTGAGAAATAAAACACTGGAGAAAAAGACTGGTAAAAATTATTCAGGTTTCACACTAATTCTGAAATTTTGAAAAATCACACAGGAAGTTGCTTTTAGTCACTGAAAATTGTTATTGCTTAAATTATAAAAGAAAACAAACAGCAACAAAAAATTTCTGGATTCAGATCCTTTGTTTCTGTAAAATAAGAAAATACTTCTATTACTTCAAACAACTTGGATATAGAAAAACAAATCACACACTGTATGATCTGTAGAACACTGACATTCAAGATGGTTTTCTGTGTACATTTTTGTTGATCATAAACTGATACCTGATGTTAATCCTTGCATCCCATTTGGTCATAAGACAAGTTTAAAATTAACAATATGATGTTACTACTGACCTAAAAAGGAAACAAATCACTTAAGGTTGTATTAACCTATGGAATAATTTCAGTTTTCAAAAAAAAAGAAGCTTAGAAACAACTGTCTGCGTTGTTCCATCTGATTGTACAACTATGCTTGTTCCATCTGATTGTACAACGATGACCTTTCAACAGAAAGGGTGAGGAGAACGACTCAGGTGAAATGCTGCTTTCCCTGACACATTAACCTCCTCACTGTTACCAGTTTCCAATTATACTGTCAAGATGTCTGATAAGGGGTGGTGGCAGTCAGAGGAAGACGGATATTGATGGACGTGGAACAAGGCAGTGCTCTTATTCCCTTGAAACGAAAGGAACGATGTCCTATTGTAATACACCTAATTATGTAACTTGAAGATTGAGTGAGGCTTCAGGGAGGATTCTTAGTATAAGCATAGCTCATCCCAAAATCTTAATCAACTTTTAATATTTCACTGGTCTGAAAAAGTATTAAAACCATAATAGTTTGGAAAGCTGTTATCATTACAAGTTCTACAAACAAGCTCATAAATGGCTTACCTGAACAATGGAGGATTTGCAATATATGTAACTAGAAAATAATGAAAAAGTACATTAAATTAAATTAATGGAAGAACACATTACCCAATAATTGGTGGCATCATGTATTTTATTATCTATGTTTTCAATGAAAAAGGAAATTAAATGTCTTCCTTTTTGTAGGATAATTTGACTTTCTTTATTGAGTGATCTGAGGGTATATCATTAGTCATTCTGGTATTAACCAAGCTTTTTACCAGTTCATTCATTTTTTTCAGTTTAAATTTCGTCAATTAGTTTTTTTTAATTGAGATTTGCTTTTGATTCTTTAATGTACTTGATTAATTATTCAAACATGCTGTATTCTACACCAGATTGCTGCCACCTGTGCTGTTTAGATCCGTGGTAAGATCATGCAAAATATCTTTGTGCAGTTTCAGGTTTTTAGGTTTTGAAATCTGAGATGAGTGACTACTTGTGAAAGGAACTTAATTATGCTATGCAAAAAAATATAATTATGAAAGTTTGATATAGTGTACAAAACAGATTTTATTAAAGACTGCTTCATAGAGCTATAATAGAATCAAGAAAAACTGAAATAGAGGGAATTTCATTAAATTCAGTAGAAGCAGACACCTTTTTTCCTTAAATTTGCTTACACTGAAAATTGTTAATAAAGTCACACATTAAAAATGGCTGTCAAAGTCTTCAATTGTTTTGAGACAGAATAAACTAGTTTAAATTTCAGTAATTCTAGTAATTTTATTTCTGAATAGATTTCAATTTTGGAAAGTTCTGAAATATCTTCCAAAATTCTCCCATTCTCACAGGTGTAATAGTCAGATTTCTGTACTTAAATGCTCCTATGCATTTCAAAACTAGTACAAGAAGCACTGGATAGCAGACAACTCATAAATATTCAATTTTCATTTCATTTATGAGAAAGTAAAGAGAGAGAAGCAATTCTTATAAGAAAAAAATTTGCTTAAATTTAATATTATATTTGTGACAAAATTTCTCAGAAGATCAGGTTTGGGATTTTGGTTTATTGTTTTGTTGGGTTTATTCCATGCTGGTTTTTTCTTCCAGATTTTGGAAATCTTTTGGACACTAGTATGAATACCATCAACCTGGCTACTATGCACATGCAGAGATCCCAAACAGGCAATTGCTAAAAGATTTAGGTCTTGAGTGAGCCTAAAGTAGAAGAATGATCCATCTCAGGCAAGCTTAATCTCTCCTGAGTACCCATTGTTTATGATATAATTAATGGCAAGAATGTTGGAAACTGACTGCAACAGAAGGAAATGAATGGAAGAGAAAAATTAAGAGAGAGACATTATAATATCTTTAAACAGTGCTTGACCATGAAATCATTGTGTTTTCTTCATTCCAATGCAGTTAATCCATTACTTAGACATCTGTGGTGAAACTTCAGTGTATCAAGAGGAGAATACCAACCACCAAAGCATTTCATCAGCTCAGAGGGGTAGGAATTCTGGCACTAATCCCTGAGCAAGTCTCGTGCCTGAGACCTTTAGCGGCTTTCTGTCCTTTACAGGACACAGGGGGGAAAATTGTGTTAAAGTATTGCACTGACCCAGGAGCTGCAGCTAGAATGTAGTATCTTACCTCATGCACCAGTTACTGCCTCCCACATTCAACAGTCTGAGCTTTTCATTAATTTTGACAAATTAGGAGGAAGAAGATTTTATCTTACAGTTAGGTTTATCATCCAAGGTCATCTGACAAATGCCAGAGAATTCCTTTATTCCTACAGTACCCTGAAGAAACACTTCATCCCTTAAAAAAAACCCCAAAAACAACAAAACAAAAAAACACACAGCATTGGGGTTTTTTTCCTCTGAAAATGAAGCTGCTATTTCAATCTGTCTATTTGGGACTTCTGGAGAAATGTCATCCTGAACATATGAGCTTGCAAGAGATTCAATTCTTACCAAAAGAGCACTAAGTAGGATATCCATTGCTGTGCTGCCCACATTCCTTTAAAATTGTTGCTGGGTTTGCCCAGTTCTCCTAGAACTGTAGACTTTTATGAATACACAGGGCAAGGAAACATTGGACTTAGTTTCTTGGTTATTTTATATTCTTCAGATTCTGAAACATTTCCATCTGTGTTTCCATGTACAAAATTTGGTCTGAGAAAACTTATTTTTGCTTTATTTTTTCTAATCCGAGACAAGTAAATTTAAGTCGTTTTCAGTTGAATACTTGTCCGTGTATCAGATGCACTTCATGAGACAGTACTTTTAGATTCCACGATGCACTTCAATGAGACAGTACTTTTAGATTCCAATTAGATTTAGGAAAAAGGGGTTAATTTCCTAACCCTTCTCATAATGCTCCATGGTTGGACAAGGTGGTGTTTCCATTCTGTTCCCTTAAGCTTTGTATCAATTTTTTTAAAGTATCGAGGGAAGGCATTTTTTCTGTGTCTGATACTTTTCAATCTATTATGCTAGTACACTAAGATGATTTAATAATTTTAATGCTCCCTAGGCCTATCTCCTATTGCTGTTCTCACCTTCACAGTATATCTAGAAGGGGACAGATCCTAATTACTATTTTCAAATGCATCACCGTTACATAGAGATCCATAATTCCATTTTCAGTCACTAGAAAGAGGCCTAAAATTTCTTTCTTTTCAAAATAATTTTGGAAAGAGGAGATTTGTTCATTATTTGGCAATAGTTTAACTATAATGGAAAGGCTGATAATAGGGAAATTGAGTGATTCAAGTTCATTTATAGATTGGTGTATTTTTCATAACAGAGCTTCATATTTTTATATCAAGCAAAGGATAAACAAAAGATGAAATATGGGTGGAAATGTATAACAACATGCATGGAGTAAAAAAAAATAATTTTAACCTTAGGTATTTTAAAATGGGATTCTGTATCCTGTAATTAAGTATATTTATGCTTATGAGAAATGCTGAAAATTAAATTTGAGTTCTTCCACTGACTTCGATAAAATCAGTATGTATTATAAAATATTAAACTTGGGTTTTGCAAATGGCTTTCTGATAAGCTCTGAAGTGGTTTTCTTTTTTTTTTTTTTTTTTTGAAGCAAGTTGAAAACATCAACTGCATTATTAATTAAATAAGAAGATATTCAACATTAAAGATAGCAAATAATATCTGAGATTTTTCTGTTTACCCTTATTCTAATTCATTATAGAAATATATACACATGCATGAATGTACACACACACTATTTACAATTAGGTTTTAATTCACCTGTGCTGCATAGTAAGACACCACACATTATTTTTTGTTGCATTCATTGCAAGAGGATATTGGGTTATGTTTGCATTAGAGAATTTGTTAAATTTGAAGATATGTACAGTGCTCTGGAAAATAAAGGGAGAGAGTGATGGTTAGAAAGTAAAAATTTAAGGATATGACATCCCCCTCCCGAAGCCATGACAATTACACAAATGACACACAGCACTGCTGATTGTGAGCTGTTGAATGCTTTTATTCTACTGTGGCATAAAATCCTGTGGGAATCTAAGGGTAACCATTAAGGGGAATCAAACCATGACAATTTCATTAACTGATTTTAAGAAAAAGAATTCCAAACATTTCCTCATGCAAAAGGAACTCCATCATTGCATCATACTTCAGGGATATGAAATGTGGCAGACAGCCATGTTAACCAGGATGTACACCTAGATCTTTTTTTATAAACTTAGGAACATGTGCGATCAGTGACTTTCAAATGCCATTCCCTACACCTGTGTGAATTTGTACCACAGTGAGTGAATCTGTACAGGAAAACAGTTCATGTTGAGGACATGGTGTTTTATCCTCACAGCTTATTTGTTTTCTTTCAGTTTTTTGCTTCAAATTATCCCTAGTCTGGTTCTGTGATTGTACATTAAAATTCATTAAAAAAACACAAAACCAAAAAAACAAACAACAAAAAACCAAACAAAACCAAACCAAACAAAAAAAATTCAAATGAAAACTAAAACAACCAAGCAACCAAACCAACCCCACAACTGTTGATTGGATAGTACAAGGTGTTTTCCCAACTGATTTGATTTCATCTGAAAGGAACTAGCTTCTACATTCCAAGAAACTGCTCTGTGATGCAAACAATTTCAGTCACTAGCATCACTCACTTTAAAGGTACAGTCTTAATCTGTGCAAAAAATGCTAAGCACTTTCACTTTTCCTATACTGAGGGAACAGTGACTGACTCTCTCCCCTTTACATTTCATTGGCCAGTCTTATTTTAACCCAGAATTATAAAAATATCAACATCATGTTACATAGTAAGTAGTATCTCCAAGGATCAGATTCCTTCACTTGAAATGAACATTGTTATTTTTAAGCAGTTAATTTTGTAAGTCAGCTCAGGCAGATACTCAAGTACTAAGTAGAGTGCACACCTTGGCCTGAATTCATAAAGATTTTCCAGTAGTTCTGAATTTAGATAACCCCAGAATGACTAAATGGAAACCATTATCTACTTGTGGGTTTTGGATGGTTGATTTTGTTCTTGTTTTTGTTGGGTTTTATTTGATTTCCTTCTTTGTTTGTTTTTATTTTAATAAAACCCAATTACAAAACCAAATGAAAATTCAGAGTGTCAAGAGGATTATACAGTGTTTCCACTGTTCTTTTGTTTTAGTTATCCAGATTGTATGTGTGTAAGTATGTACCATGCAAACATTACCATATAAATCTGGCAATCTACATGTCAGTGTTATACAGGGTTTAAATTTCAACGTAGAGGATAGAAGGTAAGAGTGCTTCATTTTCTGACAGTTTTATCAGCTTGTTGGCACCAGCACCTCAACAAATGAAGCTAGATGTTACAACAATCTCTTTCTAATTCTTTAAAAGGTTTTCTCAATTTGCCATTATAGAGGGATGTCTTCTGCAATTTACACAGCATAAATATGGTTTCCAGAATATAGACAAGACTCAGATAATTTGGTGATAAA
This sequence comes from Myiagra hebetior, assembly GCA_013397015.1. NCBI lineage: Eukaryota > Metazoa > Chordata > Aves > Passeriformes > Monarchidae > Myiagra > Myiagra hebetior. Next base: position 149,665 of record VWZQ01003258.1, on the reverse strand, counting down.
TTTCTTGTTCCTAGAATTCTAGGAATAGATAAGGTTAGTTAACTACAGGTGCTCTTCTAGTAATAAATCTTATTAATTGTAGCATATTAAGAACTACGGTAATGCAGCTATTAAAAATTTTGCAAAGAAGAAAAGTATTTATTCCTTTGATAAGTACTCCTAAATTAATAATAATTTGAAATTTTCTCAGGGTAGTACTTCTATTGTCTGTTTCATGGTTGTTGGGGAAGGGAGGGGTTCTGTACCAAAAAAAGAGCTTCAAAAGGAGCACAGAATCACAAATAATCAAAACAATAATATATCCAATATATCTGTTCTATGTTATTGAATAATTAAACTGACATCTTCAGAAAAGGGAATTCTGTTTGATGAAGAAACTGAAGATAACCTTACCAGCCCTGCTGCATCATATAGACACTTTTATTTCTTGTGACATTAAGATTTAATTCCTAAGCTTCATATATTTTCCTTTCCTCTTGGTTCTAATAAGGCTTACTTATCAATATTTGTTATTATTTCAAATGAAATCAATGGAAGTAACTATTTGAGGGAGAGGAAGTTTTCATTGCATTGGTTTTGTGAAAAGAGCAATATATACTCTTGTTCCAGCATCTTGGTGGTTTTTTTCTTGTTTCATAATTCATACAAATTATCTGCAGAAAGGTAGATTGATTTCTTCTTAGCTACTAGTTATTTTCATATACTTTCCATAACTAGGTTACTAGTGAATGACAGTAAGGCTTCAAAAAGAAAAAAGATAGATAGATAGATAGATAGATAGATAGATAGATAGATAGATAGATAGATCGATAGATGAATAAACACTTCAGTAAACAGGAATGAAAAAAAACCCTGAGAGGCCAATTCATTCACTGCTGTCAAGTCAAACAAGCAAACATATTTTAAAGTTTACTGTTAGTAATGGCAAAGACATTTATTCAAATTGTAATCAGCACTGGCTTGAAAAGAAACACTGCTATTGCTCTGTACAGTTAAACAAATATGGTGCATGTCCATGCTACAAAGAGTGTAAACATTCTTTCTTTGTCTTTCTGTATTTTCATCCCCTGATAGAGAACTGACCTAAGTTAATCCCCAGCAGAAAATGACAGAAACAATGCCTCTGCAGGATCCTGTGTTTATTTACTACTCACCTTATTATGTATTCTCACTTAAGGGTCAAGTACAGATTCCTAGGAGCAAGACTGTTTCTCCTAAACTGTCACACAAGAAATAGCAATTATTAGCAGAGATCACTTAATCTCAATCCCAGTGCTTTCAAGATTTGTATGTACTGTTTACTTACACCTGAATAGAATCATAGAAATGTTTAGACTGGAAAAGACCTTTAAGACCGTCGAGTCCAACCATTAATCTAACACTGTCAAGTCCACCACTTGTCCCTAGGTCTACATCTACACGTCTCCAGGGATGATGATTCCACCAGTTCCCCAGACAACCTCTTCCAATGCTTGACAACCCTTTCCCCCCATTTTTTTTCTTAATATCCAATCTAAACCTCACCTGATGCAACCTGTGACCATTTCCTGTTGTCCTGTTTCTTATTATTTGGGAGAAGGGCCTGACTTTTTAGGTAGCTCTGGAGAGTGTCCCCTGAGGCTACTCTTCTCCAAACTAAACAACCAGCTCCCCCTGACATTTCTCATATGACTTACTCTCTAGAAACGTCCCAGCTCTGTTCCCCTGCTCTGGACAAGCTCCAGCACCTCAATGTCTTTCTCAAAAGTGAGGGACCTAAAACTGGACAAAGACTTTGATGTGTGACCTCACTGGTGTCGAGTACAGGAAAACAGTAACTGCCCTGGCCCTGCTGTCATGCTATTGTTGAAAAAAACCAGGATGCCTTTGGCCTTCTTGGCCAGCTGGGCACACTGCTCAATCATGTTCTTCCAGTTGTTGAGCAGCACCCCAGGGTTCTTTTCTACCAGGCAGCTTTCCAGCATCTTTCACCCAGCCTGTAGTGCTGCAGGGGGTTGTTGTGACAGAAGTGCAGCACTTGGCCTTGTTGAAACTCACAGTTGTCCTCAGCCCATCAATCCCAGATGCCTCTACAGAGCCTTCCTACCCTCCAGCAGGTCAATACTCCCATTCAACTCGGTGTCCTCTGCAAACTGAGTGTGCACTCCATCCCCTCCTCCAGATGATTGGAAATGATATCAAACAGAACTGGCCTTAAAACTGGGCCCTGGGTAACACCACTTGTGACTGACCATCCACTGGATTTTGTGAGTTTTAACAATGGCAGGTGCAAAACAAAAAAATATTTGGCACTTTCATATTAGGAGTGACAAGAATGCCTGTATTAATCTCATTTACCTAGTGGCTACATTCAGTGTATTTAATAGTCCATATTAAATGTGTTAAGTATAATCATTTGTCTACTTATCACTGTCAAATATTATGTAATTTGTTGTGAAGACAGAAAGGGAGGTTAAAGAGGCATGCTTTGGCATGTAATATTAAAGTACAGAATTACAATCCATTACGTTCCATTTACAGAAAACAACCTTATTCATAATAGAGTGTTAAGTGCCAATTATCATGAGCTCTCTGCTTATTAATTGACATGTGTTAGCAAGCTTTTTAAAAAAGATTGAGATTAATTTGGACTGACATACTGATTCTTTCTGAGGGCTGAATATGTGTTATGAAAACCTACTACTTTTAAGCAAACTCAGTTCCCAGTGAAGTTTATTAAATCTCACAGCAAATTGCTGTAGTAAATATATATTAACATTTTGACATAGAGGCAAAAATATATAAATATGGAGATAAAAATATCTTCCAAAGAGTGCTTACTTCTAGATAGGTCTCTTACTCCATATTGCTGCCCTGAGTAAAATTACTACCTTTTTCTTATCTTACAGTCATGAGCTCAGGTTCCCCTACTTCAGTGATGTAGCTTCTATCTCAAAAACATTCACATTCAGGGTTTGAAGGTCAAATTACCCCTACAGCTTTATCTATATACTGCAGTTCTCTTTTGAGATAGAAACCTTCTTTGTGCTGCTCCATTCTGTTTTCCTCCAAACACCCCAATTTTTTTTTTAAGTTTTAATCTTTTACTTGATATATCTGAGGAAACATTTTCAAGGTTTTTTCTTCCTGAAGTATACTGTTAAATTAGAGGTTTTCTACAAAATAACCAACCAGCAAGGAAAAACAAAAAGAAAATGTAAAAGATAAAGGTAATACCCTCTTACCTTGCTCCTTCTAATTTTACACTAAGCCTACCAAGGAAGTACCAGCTCCATTAACTTTGAGAAGTCATGGAGAACAGGAGAGATGGCTGAGGATTGGAGGAAAGACAATGTCACTCCAGTCTTCAAAGAGGGTGAACAGAAGGACCCAGGGAACTACAGCTTAGCCAGCCTCATCTAATCCCTGGAAAGACAATGGAACAGCTCGTTATGGATGTACACCTTACGCACGTGGACAAAAACGAATGTTCTCAGGGTAGTCAGGATGGACTCGCTAAGATAGAAATCATGCTTGGCCAATCTGGGACCCTTCTGTGCTGACATGACTGACTGGGTAGATGAGGGGAGAGCACTGGATGTTGTCTTCAGCAAGGCTTTTGACACTTTCTCTAATAAGATCCTCACACATCTAAGGTGTGGGTTAGATGAGTGGACAGTGAGGTGGAACAAGAACTGGCCAAATGGCAGATCTCAGAGGGTTGTGGTCAGCAGTGCAGTCTAATTAGAGGCCTGTGGCCAGTGGTTTTCCACAGGGCCAGTACAAGAGCGCATGCTTGGAAAGTTTGCTGAAGGTAGAAAACTTGGAGGAGTGCCTGATACACCTGAAGGTTGTGCTGCCATTTAGCCAGACCTGGACAGGCTGGAGAATTGGGTGGAGAAGGACCTAAAAAAATTCAGTTAGAGGAAGTGGTGGGTCCTGCACCCATGGAGGAAAAACCCCATGCACAAATACAGACAAGGGCCTGAAAAGGGTTGAGAAGCAGCCCTATGGGCAATAAGCATGTCCTTGTGGCCAGAAGGACCAATGGCATCCTGGGCTGCATTAGGAAGAGTGTGGACATCAGATCGAGGGAGGTGATCCTGCTCCTGTTCTCTGCCCTGGGGAGGCCACATCTGGAGTGATGTGTCCAGTTCTGGGCTTCCCTATGCCAGAAAGACAAGAAACTAATGGAGAAGGTCCAGTAAAGGGCTGTCAAGATGATTAGGGAACTGGATCATCTCTGTTATGGAGAGGGAGAAAGGCTGAGGGACCTGGAATTGTTTTGCCTGGAGAAGACACGAGCGAGAGGGCATCTTATAAATGCACACCAATATCTTTGAGATGGCCATCAAGAGGATGGAGCTACACTCTTTTAGTGGTGCCCAATGACTGGACAAGGGGCAACAGGCACAAATTTAGAAACAGGAATTTTCATCTGAATATAAGGAAAAACTAATTTCCTTAGAGGGTGACAAAGCACTGGAACAGCCTGCCCAGAGATGCTGTAGAGTCTCCTCTGGAGATGTTAAAAACTTTCTTGGAAAATGATCCTATGCAATCTGCTGAAGGTGAACCTTATTTAGCAGAGGGGATGTGACTAAATGATCTCCAGAGGTCCCTTTTAACCCCAACCATTGTGGGATCCTGTGATTCATTCCCTGGAGATAATGTACTAGAGATAAATCTGGCCTGCTTACATACAAAGCCTTAAAATCTGGATATTTCTACAAAAATCTATTAGATTAAATAGAAACAAAATTTTCAGAAAACTCCTGTAACATTTTCATCTGAATTGTGAAAACAACTGCTGTTCATCCTAATTGTTAATAATGATGATATTAATACAGATGTCAAGACGTAGTGTGGAAAATGATCCTATACTAGAATTTACTCAATTGTATCTAATTAACAATAGACATTACATGCTTGTTTATACTGAAAAAGAATCTCAATTAGTAGCAGAATCAAGACAGTCTGCTTATACTATAGTGATTTTTTTTTTATTTACTGCTGCTTCTTTTATTCTAATAAAGGGTTGCATACATACACTTTTTTTGAAGCTCACATACTCAAGCTTTCCAGGTGCATTTATTTTGTATGCACCATCTTCTGTTCTTCTGTCTACACATTACCCAGAAAAAATGTCAAATTCTTTAGGTAGGGAGCTCAAAATTCTGTTTTAAACACCAAGAAGAGAAAAAAATAGGTATGGGACTTCAGAAATTATTGCTGTTACTAACAGTGTTGCTAGTATAGGACATACTTAGTACCACCATTCACTTTGACAAAAATGTCTCTTTTAATGGAAAAGAGCAGATGAAAAGTTCATGAGGGGCTCCCTCAGGTGTCTCTTGACATTTCATGGAGTCAGGGGCAGGTTTTGCTGTGTAACAATTATCAAGGTATCAGGATAGTTTCAGTTTCTCATAAGAACTTTGTGACCTCCCTCAGGTGTATTCCTCATCTGTGTGCAAGTTCCTCAGACCATAGCTACAAATAATTTTTCTGTATTCCGTAGCACAGCTTTGATCTATTTATACCAGTTTGCTTAGCCAGTGGCCATGGTAAATTGTTAAATCACAAAAAAATAATTAGTCTCTGTTATGACACATATCATAAATATTCAGCCATTGATGCTGTTATTATTTTAGTCTAAACCCAAGTTCATTTTGTTCCAGAGTGATCATGGATACAGCTGCAAAAGCCACAGAGACTAAGATTTCAATCATATACCCTAAAGCAATAACACTTAGTCCCCGAGGTTATTAGAAACTCTTTAAGTAGATGTAAAACAAAGGTGAAAATTCATCAGCTGAGATTAGCTTTTTCTTGTTAACCAGCAGCTATTATGCAAGGCACTCTGAGATTCATTCTCGATTGTGGTACTATACATAAAATAAAGGCTGATTGAGTGATTGACAGATAACAAGGCTAAGCTCAAGTAGACTGAAGTTTTCCCTGGAGAAGTTTGAAAGTGTTTAAGGCTTTGTTTTAATGTCAAGAAATTCTAAAAGAGAAAATGAGAACTTCTGTAAGGAAAGAAAAAAAGAGGAACCAAAATCTGAATTCACAAAGTATTGTAACTTTTAATGGGGAAATATTAGAATTTACCAAATGTTCTAAACAATAAATTCTAAACAGACAATACCAGGGAGTGAGTTAGATATATCAAAAATGGATGGAAGTCTGCAAGACAAAGAATTGAGTCCTATAGCTTAAACATTACAGGCTTAGGCAATTTCTAAGAAATGACTGTAGGAATTTGGGGGGAGAATTGAAACTAAAGCTATAAAATTAACTCAGAGCAACTAAGAAAAGCAACTGGCTTTTCTGTGAGAAATCATTTGTATCTTGCTAATTTCAACATTTATGAGTGCATGAAAAGCATAAAATCTTTCTTTCTACTCATAAGTGTAAACCATGACAAACAGTTTGCTGGAAAAAAAAATTGAGGGAAAGAGAAGAATTTTCTGAAGCCCTAAATTTGGGAGTATTTTGAACATATTTTACTTTACATTATACAAATTGAACTCATCATTTTTGTTCTAGGCAAAAAGGCATAATATTTGAAATGGAATTAGGCATGTAATTGCATGCTTCTTGTGAGTGACAAGAAGCTGAGGCACAACTGTAAGGATCAAATCAGATGAAAAATCCAATAAAATTTAAGTACAATGGAATTAAAATATCAAGATAAGAAAATGTTCAGGAGTCAAGAAAAACTAGAGAGATGAAAACAGAAATCAAATCTGATGATTATTATGGTACCTGATGTGTAAATACTCATCATTACGTATGATGAGTGCACTTAAAGTTCTTTAGGGTGGAATAATTGTTACTCTAATGTTAGTGCATTAATTTTCTGCTGACCTCAAGTTCATCAGTGTTTGCATATAACTTGTCTGCTGTGAGTTTATTCTTCTGATATACTCGACCATTTTGGGTCAAAGTGCTAAATACAAGGCTGTGGTTTGAAGATGGTGATAGAAACTGTTCTTTTTATGGACAGAGTTTTCTGTCCATAACTTGAGATTTAAGAATGGATTTAAAAAAAGAAAAAGAAAATAAATAGAGATTTGCAGTCTGTCATCCTTCTAAACAGCTATTTTATTCTTTGGACTTGATGGTTCTGATAAGTTACTAGACATGCAACTAAGGGAAATACATTAATTCTCCCTAAAGATTTGTTTGGGTTTGAAACTTCACACAATCGTAAGTGTTCATAGAAGCCCTCCTTTGCTGCAGTCAGTCCTTCAGACAGAATGGCAACAGGCACCTCGAGGTATGGGACAAGCCAAGAGACCAGAGATGACAGATGAGTCTGAGTAGCTGAGGTGACAGGATACATTAGCGTTTCTCAGTTGTGACTATGAGTCAGCATAAAACCTTAAACTATTGTACAGACATTTATAAAACATCATCACAGTTACTGCTGGTAAGCCTGAAGGCTCACAGCATCAGGACTCCAGATGAATGCCAGAGGCATAAAGAATTTAGGATAAGAAAACTCTTTAAAGTAAATAAATAAATAAAAAATTGTGGGCAATCTGATACTGAGTTCTGAAGTCTTATTTTCTAACATGAATTATATAATAGTATATAATATATTTTTAATTTAGTTTTTCTGGGGGTATTTTATTGAAAATTACAGCTGTATCTTTAGATTTTTCTTTTAGACTCTGATTGACAGGATAATTTATTCAAAAACTCTGAACACGGGCTTAGAATTATGCCAAAAGCCAACACTGAAACTACTGCTCTTTCATTATATTTCTTATTATTTAAATGTATGTATGGTAGGAAATGTAACAGCATAAATTACAACTCTATCCCTAGACAATACCTTCTGCTGCTTTCCTGTGGCTCTTCCAATGTCTAACACTTCTGTGACCATCAGCAATGAAGCACACAACATGGCCAGTAGTCATCCTTGCCTGTGAACAGCTGAGGTGGGAAAAGGATAGTTTTTAGATAGAGGACATATCTCCACAGGGACAGGATGATGGATTTTACTCCTGATCCCATCATTAACTCAGTTTCATGTGGGACATATCTATTCCTTAGTTTCTTTATTGATAAAAATAAAGATGCTACAATATTTTTTGCTAAAAAGTATGTTTAATATGGAAATTATTTTGAACATAATAATGTTTCTTTTTCTAAGAACAGTCTTGAATCGGATCTCAATTTCATATGGTTTCAAAAAGAAATTAACAATAAAAAGTGCTTTATATCCAAAGACATTAAAAAGAAGAAAAAGTAAAATCAAATTATAACATTGAGTTCAGCTCCATATTTTGTTGCACAATGCTAGTTATTTGCCAGTGAGGTTTAACAATTTTTTCAGGATTTATTTTCATTATATGCAGATTTCTATTAAATGCTTTGTATCAGTGTTTTACGCCTCGTGTCTACTCAGCACAGGCATTTGTATTTCCCAGGGGCAAATTCCTGATTAGTAGAAAATGTAGAACTGAGAAAAATGCCAATTCTGGTTCATTAATTGCAGTACAGCTGGATAGCTACTTTCATGAAAAGCTACAATATCTTTGCTTTATATTGTCTGAAAGTTCATACTATCCTAGAGAAATATCTGTGCATTTTTGCAGTCAGAAAGGACAAGAGAATGAATAATTTTTCAGACATCTGATAAGGTATAAATAGAAATACATTTGTAGAATAGAAAACTTCAAATATGACTCATAACCTGGAAAGAAAAATCATCTTTTTAGTTTTTTACTGTATTTGGTAGAGAAATAGACTCAAATGGCTTGTGAAAGTCTCCTGTTTCCCCCTCTCACTGACTGTTAAAATTAATTTTACACAAATTAATATATCTATATTTATATGTCTGTTTATATATCAACACACAGAGAATTTGTTGTTATAACATTCCTTGAATACTGAAAGATTCAGTGGACCTTTTCAAAATCACCAATTTTTCAAAAAGAAAAGCCAAAATATGCAAAATACATTTAGTAAAATGCCAAAGAACAATTTATAAGCAAAGTGAAATTGCCCAAAAAGAAACACCAATCTCTTTTACTCTTCAAGAAAAGAGACTGTTTCATTGCTACTGTACTGCAAGGGTTCTTAAAGGCTAATTTAGTAAGGTTCAAATGTTCAAGGTCTGTTGATGCTGTTAAGAATCTTTTATGTGTCCCTGTATTTTATGAGGAAAAACATGTCCAATTTATAATTACTAAGGTGTGTTTTTTTCAAATGTTCATCACATCAACAATATAAGATCTAATACGATCCAATTCCAGCTTTGTCATTTGTCACTTGTCCTAATTTTGCTTGCAGGCGCCGTGAAGGGGGTGGAGCCTAGAGCCGTGTGGGCTTGTCTATTTTTTTATTCCATACCATACACATCATCCCCAGGGAGAGTGGCTTCAGAGGGAAGAGAAGGGTGAACGCACACCAGGAGTGGCCACCTTTTGATCTTTTCCTTCTTTGGGGAAGTTGCTGCCAGCCTTCCTGGATGCTGTCTTCTCTCAGGGAAAGGGGTGGGTGAATGTGGAGCAGTTTGTTAGTAGTTTAATTCACAGCCGATTTTAAACCACCACGTTCCTATGTGGTTGACACCACATTCCTAGAAGGTTGACACTTCTATAGCAAAATTTCCCTCTTCTATTTTTATCATTCATTAAGATGAAACAAATTGCATCCTGTAAATTCTTGTTTTACTCCAGTCTCCATAAAGGGCACTATTCAGGTCATACACGTCTGTTCCAGGGTTGGGTAAGAAGAATAAGAGAATTACTGAGGAGGCAATACAATAGTCAGTGCCTAAGTACTTTTCCCCATGTGCCAGCACTGCTCAGCAGTTTGAGACACAAAATTGCCTGAAGTACCACTCTGCATTTTCTCAATATGATTCTGTTAGTTTGACATTTCAGGTTTGGGTAAAGTGAGACTTTAGGTAATCAGAAAACAACTGAAAGCTGAAAGGAAGTAATATCTTTCTGCAAGTGCTGCAGTATTTGTGTGTCTTTTTACCATTCTTTTGCTGAATTTAAAAGGAGAAAAGAAGCAACTATGTGTGGCTAATGACAGATTATTGTTTCTAGATTCTCTTTATCAGAATGCAGTGATTTAGCACTATGGAAATTGGGACACAGAGAAGCATATTAAGAGAGCAGGAAACTAGTACAGAAATAAAAGGTATTGCCTTTTTTCCAACTTAGGTCTTTGAACATTTTAGGAAGGTATGAATAATAGCTTGGACTTTCAATTTTTTTACTTCTTTTCAGAGCTTCCCCCCAAGGTGGGTGTGATAAATATGGGCAATTTGTTTTCTCCACCTGACCAGAACAAGTGTTTAATTTTTAGTTTTGTTTGACAAGCTGACCCATCCATTCAATCTGTGAGATATGAGGCATTGTTCCTGTAATGTCTCAGAAGGAAGAGATACAAAATGGAAGCAATGCAGTTAGTACAGCTGCTTCTTATCCTGTCTTTTGATCTTCCACAGTATGTCCAGTAAGATGGACCAGCAAATCATGACAGAGTTCATTACTGGCTTATGGTCTTGAAAGGTTCTTACAGCTTCAGAAGCATTTAGGGCTGATTGAGTAATTTAAATGTACCCTGGTTCATTTCTACAAATGAATGAAAAGAATGGAGGGTTTTTTCATGGATATTAATTCTGGACTGATATTGGAAACTGAGATATCTGAAAATGGAGAATATGGAAGAACAATGGAAAACAATTCATAACAGAGATGACACGCATAAGGTATTTTTTTCTGTCTGCTCATATGCTCTTTCAAGGAATACACAATACAAACAATTACTTACTATCTGCTAGATTAGCAACCCTTGTTGAATAAGTATACTAAATTGCTCATTTGAGGGTTTTGGTTTTTTTTTTTTTTTGGAAGGGGTGTGAGGCATGGCTATAATATACAGCAAATTTTGTGTTCAAGTTAAAAAAATAATATTCCAGTTATAAAGAATTTATATATGTTAATGAAAAATGTGTTTTTCCTTTGAAATTAAAAATAAACAAAACAAAACAAAATTCTCATCTTTTGACATGCTGGAGTGCAGTTTGAATGTCTTTGAGAAAAACATGCCCTAGTTAAATGCACATAATTGGGCCTGGAGGGCACAGTGGGTCACATTAGATGATCTAGTGTCCTTTTTTGGCATAAATGTCTAAGAAATTACAAATTAATAATATGCTTATAATATACCAGGCAAACCCACAGAATACATGAAGATTAAGTCATTGATATAATGCTAACAAAATTCTAAAAGGAGAGAAGGTTACTCACACTCTAGTCTACTATTACTGAAAACATTTCCTTAATTACACATAAACTGCATTAACTGAAAGATCAACAAGTATGATTTTTTTGGGGAAAAATGCAAGGAAAATCTTATTGTTCATGGACTTTTCTTCTCCTCAAGACACTTCCAGGTCAGACTTTTCTTTTAAAATACGATCTGAAGAGACTTGTTCGATCTAATCAATGTCTGTAGTCATTCACCCAGAAGTTCTTCATGCGGAGCAGGAAGGGTGATACTATAACTTCTATGTTTGGGATGAAAATTTGGTGTTAGATTCCTTGGTCCATACCTTCCCAGACATTTCTGCTCTGATGGGATGGCTTTTGTGGGGATGGAGCAGACAGTAACTTCATCACAGATTTTTCAATATATTTCAAATTCTAATTCTCACTAGATTTGCAAAAGTGAGCAAAAATCTCTGAGGAATATCACCAAGTTATCTTTTTGGTAAGATAAGTAAAATAGCTATGAAAAGTGATATAGAAAATCAAGAAGCTTTCTTACAAATGTCTTAGCAACAGTGAGAGAAAGGTGAAGTAGCAGAAGAGGAATGGGGAAAGTAGTGAGGAAAGCTGGAGAAAATTAAGTTCCCTGTTTATGACAAGAAAAAGATGAAAGACTTGAAAAGAGAGGAAAGAAATGTAAAAAAAAGATGAGGTAGAAAGCATAAACATAGGGAGAAATGATGCCTGACTTTGGTACTACTATAGATGGCAACATTTATTGAACAGCTTTGTCATGTTATATTTTAGCTGTATTTTGCAATGATGGGCAACAATAAGGTGGTATTCTGTGTGCCTGAGAATAAGATATTCTTACAACTGTGTGTTTATTTTCCAGTAATTATTTATAATAAGTATGATATACGGTTAGTAAACTGATCTTATAATAAACTTTGATGATTTACTGCCAAACAATCCATCAGCTAAGAAGCAGACTCCTAAAGGTTTCATAGACTTTCACTGCCACTCATATTTCACAGTCTTTTCTTTTTCTCCCATCCCTTGCCCTCATTCCCCTATCCCCACCTCCAGTCCTTTTTCAGGGGAATATATTTTGCTGTTGAAGTGTGTGTGAAAAAAAATATTTACAGCACAAGAGATCAAGGCCATCTGTTCATTTGCAGTAGGGACATGGTACAAGCATTTTGATTTAGTTCCACCACTGGACTCTAAAAAGCAAAGACCAGAATATTCTCTTGATGCATGCAGTGGTTTCTTGTAAACATGTTTCTAAGTGTTCCAATTATTACTGTCTGGCTTTCCTTGGTGGGATATTCTAGACCCTAGGGTATAAGCTACTCTTCATCCCATTTGAATTTGGAATTCAGTTTTCACATATGTTGAGGGGTTTCTTTTTCCCTGAGGCAGAGAATTTAAGTTCTCCTTGAATCACATTATATTGATCATTGAACCCCCAAATGTGTTTTGTTCTACACTCGCTACCCCAATATGGGGGACATTATTAATTGCTTCACAGCTGTTTGCAGTTCTCTCAGAGTCAATATGAATTCTAATCAGAAGGAGTAAAAATTATGATTTCTGATGAGCATTAGAAATTCTGGACTCAGTATTAAACAGGACATATCACTGATAAGCAGGTGCATGAGAAAAATAGATCATGTAAATACAGTATGATAAATTATAAGTGTGTGAGTCACTACTTAAAGTAAACTTTAAAGTAATGGAGAATGCAAAGTATTATGACTTTGTGTCCAACTTCCAGCTGGACTTAAACCACAACATTGAGAAAATACAAACAAACAAGAAAACATAATGTGAAATGAGACGCTGAAAACATAAAAAACTAACAAAGAATTATAGGAATGTGGCTTGGTCTAACAACTCATGAATTTTTTTCATTTTTATTTTTAAAGAGACACCAGCTGTCTCTGAAAAAAGCTAGCCAAAATTCATGAGTTTAACAAAATGTATTTCTAAATAATATTTTCATATTTTATTTGCAGAGTTTTCAAAACAGTTTTAGTAACCTTGTTAAGAACTGTTTATCAATCCTAAATATTGTCAGCTTACAGACTTGTGTCATATGAGCAACAGGATTTTTTTACAGTTGCAGGAAGTTTTCATCCTTTTTGTAAAGTGTAATTCAGTGGCTGCCACAAGACTAGTTTCACACAGTGATCATGAATCATGAAGATGGACTAGGAGATTTTCTCATCAAAGATCCATGCTCTCGGGGACCTTGTTTGATCAAGGAGATTGGACTATCAGACCTCCAGTAGTCCCTTCCAGCCTCACTCGTTCTGTGATTCTCCTAAACTAGTCAGTATATGCTTCTATATTTTGAACACATTAATATTTCCCCTTGTTCCTACTGCTCCCAGTTCCTTAATGGATGTACAAGAAGAAATTTAAGAATGTCGAAAAGGACTTTAAATCTAAGCAAGGGAAGGGAATTGCTGATCCTGGATAGAGCAATAGGTCTGAATATACTGCTCTAGTGGAAGAAGGGAACTGCTGATCTGAATGCTCAGGAAAATGCTGATCTGATGCACCATAGCATATGGCCACCAGAGCAGGGGAAAAGTGATGACTGAAGTCAAGACAAGACTTGGTGTGGCATTTGCTATTACAAATATAGTTGGTATTGCACAGATATGGACTAATTGAAATGTTAATTTCTGATTAGTTTTGAGGACCTGACTCCCCAGAGGATCATTCTCAGGAAGAAGACATGATGACCAAGGACACAGCAATCAGTTATTTTCAGACTGAGAAGCAAACTCAGCAAAGTAAAACATCAGACTGCAATAATGGAGAAATAAAGAACAGTATAACAGGACCAATCTTTTGATGGGATAAAAGGTAGCTTAAATGACTGATCTGAAACTTTTGATGTCAAGAGGATCAGCAGTGCAGGTGTCAGTGGCTGATAGTCAACTGCTGTGGAGGACATGGTGCAAGTCACCTTCACACTTCAGCAGGTTCTGCTGGTTCACCTGGATCATGGATGTGAACTCTAAAGTCCAAGATAGGAGACTTGTTAACTTAAGCGTACAGGGAGAACTCAGGGATTTGGCACTGAGGGTGCATGTCATATCCGTAACACTATTCTGCTGATATTTTGATGATAAGATGATGTTGAATTTTTAGCATTTATATAATACTATTGACATAATTTAATTACTTATTTTATAAGATTGCTATGATTACATTTTCTATGGTCAGTCATGTAAATATCTTCATGCTATGATTGCCAGCTATTATGTGTTGTTTTGTCCCAATGTTGAATGTTTTTTAAATAGTAATTGTACTTATTGTTGCTATGCTTGTGCTGGAATTTACATAAGGTTCCAATCAACAAAAGCTATTAAATATAATAAATACTTCCTCACATCATTAGTCTCTTTCCCTTCTGGATAAAACCTCTGCATGCTGCTGAAGGCTGCCCTGCTAACAGCTTGCCCATTAAATTCCACTTCCTCTCCTCACAGTTTTTCATTCAGACTGCCTTGCTTGTTGCCTTCTGACCTTCACTTGTGTCTTTCCATTAGTGCTCAAATGCTTTCTAATAAAAGCTTAATTTCTGGGCTCTACGTCTAATCTTTCTTCTTCTTTTACAACATATTAATCCTTTTATTTTGCAGAGACCACCTCAGTTCTGCTACAGTGCTACCATTTCTTACTAGATTATATCCATGTATATTTGCCTGGCCTTTTCACACATCTCTAATGTCCCTTCACTTCTAATCACTGATTTCTGAACAGGTCTTCTGAAATTAGATACCAGAATCCTGGGGGTTTTTAATAAGTCTCAATTTACACTATGTTATGCGTTTTCCTTGAAACTGAACCTCCTATGCCCCTTCTAATCTCTGTCTAGTCATCTAGCTGTAAAGATGTCTTTTACCGTGATTGAATTCGAATAGGATAGTTTGCACTCTCATCTTCTCTCTCCAATTTCTCTCACAGCCTGCACACAAATACAGACTTGTCTACTGGTTGTCTAAGAGGAACAAACTTTTTGCTCTGGCCTATAATTTGGAGACACAGAGATCCCATGAGGCATGAATATCTGCTGAGACCTGGCCAGAACATGCTCAGTTAAGATGGAGTGCTTAGGGAATGCAGCTGTGAAATTCCGCTTTCCAATTAAATATGCATTTCAAACTTCTTAAGAGATGTGTCATTTGGCTAAATTGTGAGGGTTTTCACAAACCTGGCAAAAATCCATGTTTTCTGACAAATTTCTTCTCTACAATTGAAAGCATAGGGCAAAAGATCTTTTAAAAATTTTCTAAACATCTTTAACATGGATAAAAAAATCAAATATTCTCCTTCAGCCTGTTTCAGAGAAATGTCCAGCACATGTGTTTGATTTTTTTACTTTTGTTATTTTTGTTAACCAGGCATATAAGTTTAGAAGCTGAGGTTCAGATGATTATAGTTTAGCTAATTTTGGCTAAGTCATAAGACAGGTAGAAAAAAGGTGTTATCCTTGCAAATGTAAAGAAACCTTAGAGTAAATAATGCTATCACCCCTAATTGCTCTAATTAGTACCATATTTAATTACTTTAACTGTTGTTAAAATAGTCATGTAATTCAATAAAATCACATTTAAATAAGGTGCACAACATCTTTCTTGCCTCTTGCAACATTTAATGTAGTAGTGTACTGGTCTTAATTTGATCTAAATTTCTAAAGGATGTGGCAACATTTCCATATAATATAGTTTGGCTATAAAACTAGAGCAGACTGGTTTTTAATCAGTATGAGTTTCTCTGCTGAGACTCTTCAACTCTTTGTTTCACATCAGAATGATTTGTCTGCACATTGCAAACACAGTGATTTGCTCTCCCAGCAAGCAGTAGTATCATGTTTTACCAAGATGACAACATGTTTGAGAGACAGAAATTACTTTAGAAATTGGTATCAGTGCCCTGGTAACTAATGTTCATTAAGAGATCCCAAGACATTTTTATAAGGATAAGGATAAAGATAAATGCATTTTGTTGGTAAAAATCTAGTCTGGGTAAGTTGATTCTGTGTGAAACACCTCTATATTTCTCTCTGGAGAGGTGATCAATCACTTTCCTTCTTAGCAGTCTTTTTTCCTGGGAAGTGATTGGTTGTTGTTTGGTTGGGTTTTTTTCAGAAGTTTCGTTATAGAGGATAACTACTATGCTACACCCCGGTTTCACTTCACACAACAAAAAGATCTATTGAAAGAATAAAAAATTAAAACAAAAGAATGTAAATGGAAGTTTCTTGCATGAAAATGAATGGAATACAGATAAACTTACGTGGTGTATACCTACAGAAAGACAAGAATATTTACTAGAACAAGAACAATAGATCATTTGTGGGATGATATTTTAAGGTAGCTTCTTGGTATTCCTCAGCCAGTTTCCAAAATTATTTTGAAGATATGATTTAACTGATGCTTGCTAATGCTAGGAAAATTATTGACTCTTAACTCTTCCATGAAAGAAGTTTGGGCATAAGTATTTTTTATTTTGTTTTCAGAAAAAAAACCCACTTTGAGAACAAAAAAAACACAATGGCCTTAGATGAAAAAATTTTATTACTAAAACCAAGATGTGCACATTGATGCTAGCATTAATATTTGTCCATTATTTTGTTATAGGAGTCTAAATTATCAAAGAACTTCTAGAACTTAAATAGGGGACTGGAGTAAAGGGAAATCATCAGTTTCTATTTATATCTATATATATGTATTTGCATGAGTACGAGGAAATATGATGACAGATACACAAATAGTTTTCATATGCAAGAAAAGCCCAGTTAATACACATTCATACATCAGAAATTATCACAGACTCATTTAGATGTGACCCATTTTGGAACAGTCTCATACTCTGAAAAAGTATCAAATAAATTCAACTGAAATAGCATATATTTGACAGA
Organism: Myiagra hebetior; assembly: GCA_013397015.1. Classification (NCBI taxonomy): domain Eukaryota; kingdom Metazoa; phylum Chordata; class Aves; order Passeriformes; family Monarchidae; genus Myiagra; species Myiagra hebetior. The sequence goes on along the minus strand of VWZQ01003258.1, from coordinate 132,496 downwards.
ACTGACTTTGCTATCTCTTTTATAACTTTTAAAATTTTTTATGCAAAGATGTCTTAAAAGTGCTTGTATTTTAAAATAATTCATATGCCTTTTGGGGCATAATGATTGCTATGGTTATTACCTGAATTATTGGTTGATACTTTTATGTGTCTGTTGTATGCATACTCACTAATGGAAATCGGTATTTCATGTCTTGAAGGCTATCAAGAATGTAAACTTTAATGTTGTTTCCAAGCAATTACCTGAGAATCCCATAGTAGATAACACCTATAAAATAGATTCATAAAATGTAATCATGACACTGAGAAATAACCCCCTGAAAATTAATAATTTCTAAGATTTATTGCTAAGCAGGAGCCCAGCTGGTTTAATGTGAAGGAAGTACATTGAAAATTTATCAAGTCGCAGCCAAGCATCTGAGTTGCAAATGTAAACAGAAGCAGAAGCTGAAAACTGTTAACAGCAGAATAGATGGACTTGCAAACAAATAACATACTTCACCAGAAGCAGAAATTTAATTTTAAAGCATCTTAATTTTGGTGAAGGGGAAGGAATAGTGGAGAATAATTTTGCTCAGAATTTAGATACTTTGCTTATTTCCTAAATTTTCCTACATATATTTTCTTGCTTCTTGAATTTGTACACTGTAGCTTCCAATGGATATGCACACATAATGAGAGAAGAGTTTCCATTTACTTTCAGACATACTGTTAATATTTTTAGTGACTTTAGGGGCTTTCAAAACGGTTGCCCAAAAATCATGAAAGTAAAGAAATAGTTTTCTGTGCCGCTGCATAGAAGGTGCTCCTCTCAGTTCTTCCCTCTTTGACATTTCGTTCTGTCTCATTCATGACAGAAAAAAATATTTATGAGCAGGAGAGAATTTTAGGTTTATACTTTGTTACCTACTGCATGCCTTTATGTTCATTTTCTAGAGAAACTGTACTATTAACAGGAGAGGAGCAGTCACTGCCAAACAGTTTTCTAGTTACAGACAATAATTATGTGGAATATCATGGAATGGTTGTCAGCTTCCATTTTACTTGTGTGACCAATCAATAAAAGAAGGCTCAGAGAAGACAGGTGCAGTAAGTTAAGGTTTTTGGCAGCCAGATGTCCACCAAGCCACTCCATTACTCTCCCTCCTCAACATGAATGGAGGAGAAAGTGTGAGGGAAATGCTTATGGGTTGAGAAGAAGATGGGAAGATCACTTTGCAATTACCATGATCAGCAAAAAAGACTCAAGTTGGAGGAAGAGCAATTAAATTTTTTCCAGCAAAAATAGAGTAAGACTGCAAGAAAAAAGGACAAAACTAAAAGTGCCTTCTCTGACTCTTTCTTCCCAGGTTCAATTTCACATTGTTGATATTTCACACTGAACTACTTTGTTCCTGATTCTTCAATCTCCTCCCTCTGAGTGGCATGTGGGGGATGGCCAAGGGGGATTGCAGTTAGTTTGCAACACTTTGCACCTGCCACTTCAACCTCCTTATATTTCTCCTGCTGCTCCAGAATGGGGTCCCTCATGAGGGTTGCAGTCTTTCATGAGCTGCTCCTTCATGTGGGCAGCAGTTCTTCAACAGCTGCTCCAGTGTGGGCCCTCTCCATGGAGTGCAGACATCAGAAATGCTCTGCTACGGCAGAGATCCACCATCGGCTGCAGCTCCTGTCAGCATCTGCTTCTGCATTGGGTCTCCACACTTTGCAGCTTCCTTCAGTGTATCTCCACCTGCTGGGACCTGGGGCCCTTCACGGCTTCAGGGTGAATCTCTGCTCTGCTATGGCCCTACAGGAGCACAGCTACTGCAAAGGAAGCACAACATAAAGGGGACCAGAGAGGAGCCTTTACTTTAAGTGACTGTGTCAGTTGAGTGTGTCAAGCAGTTATGTAAATGACCTTCCCTAAAATAGCTAACATAAAGTATTATCTTCCCTGGCCAGCCAGGCCTGCATGGGGGTGTGAATACATGGCTCTCAAAAAAATTGAAAAAACAACAAAAATAAGTCTGAAGAGAACAAAGGGCTTGAGCTGGCTTTAACTTGCATATTCCTTACTGAAGACTGAGAACACCCATGTGAAGGAAGTGGAAGTGATTTGCAGAAATCTGAAGGGTTAATTTGTAAATGCAATGACCCAAACTATACCCATTGCCCCGTACATGGGGAAACACTCTTTTAGTATAAAAAGTAGAAAATTACTTAAATAATTAGAAGAAGCCTGTTTAATGTAACCGTAAATATTAGCTTAAGTAAATAAAAATATGTATTTTTGTATTTTAGCCTTATATGGGTATGTTATATAATGTATTTTAGCTTTATATGGGTATGTTATATAAGACGTAAGAACTGCGCATGAGCACAATAAGAAGATCATACCTGTAGTGAAGATGAAAGATCCTTCCTTCCGACGACCACCAAAAAGGGAAAGAAATGACCATTTGGCAAATATCTACGCAGTCACAAAATAATGGAAAACTTTTGCGCAGTCGCAGTATCAAAGAAACTATGTAATACCGGGAAATGAAACTGAGCATCATTTTTGGGAATTGAAACTAAAATGCTTTAAAAAGGAAAGCGAATGAGGGGGAGGTGCGTGCCGCCAGCAGAGCGAAACTCCCCCAGCTGCCCAGTGCTGTTTGTTTGCTTTACTCAATAAACTCATGTCCATTTTGACTAATTGGCTTTGTAATTTATTATGAGTTACCTATATCACCCATTATCATAATGGTGAGTTTACAGAAACCTGTAACAGGAATCACATCTGTATTACAATCCAACTGTATATTGTAATTTTTAACTTGTGTTTGTCTTGTGATTTCATTATATTGCAGTATTGTTCTGCAAAGTCAAAGTCCCATGTAACAAAATATTCACTAGAAAGTGAATTTGATATTAAACATTAAAACCACCTTGTTTGGAATATTTAGAAGAACCTGGACAGACAGTTCTGGATTCTGACATTTAGCAATATTTTATAAATATAAAAATGATAGTAAATCTTGGGAAAAAAAATCCCAGAGCTAAAACACTATCTCTAACAATGGTAACAGGAAAAACATCAAAAACCCCAAACTCAGTTACCCAATTATTGTATTTAGAATGAATGGAAGTTGGGAAAAGGAAGAAAAAAAAAAGAGGAGTCATAACTCTATAACTACTCTGGATTGTCCATTATAATAAAAGCATTACTGTTAAGGTTGGGATTTTAAATTGAGTTAAGCAGAGTGAATAATTCCGTTTATGTCCAGATACAATTTGACCAGTCTACAGGATGCTATTATTATGGTGATTCATGTCTTCAGAACATTGGATTGGATTATGCACGTCTGCATATCACACTTGCAGTTCTTCAGGAGATCAGTAAGAAGAAAATATTTACTTTTTAGATATCTTTTAGTTTATTTCCTATAGCTAACAGTGGTACATTTTATGAAATATTCCAATTATTTTTTAACTATGTTTCTCTGAAATTGCTTAGGTTACTATTAATAATATCTAACATTTTGCTTTCTGCTATGTTTTTGGTAAGTCAGACTTGCAGGCTGGACTGACTGACCACCCCTTATTTTAAAAAGAAAGATGGTGTTGCTTGAAATCCTTATTTTGAAAGAACATACAGTTAATCATTTAGTGTTTAGCTTTGTTAAGATGTGTCATACCCGATTAAAAGCAAGTACCAAAAAATGAATAGTGAAGTCTCCACTCTGCCAAACAGCCAATATATGATGCCAGTCACCATCAAAACAACCTGTGATTCTTGGACACATCGCTCCTAATCATAGAACAATTTGGTCTGGAGTCTTATGAGAATGAATGTGTCCTTCATCCAGGTAAAATATCAAATCCATAGATACTTTATGGGCTGTAAACAGTTGATGAATTAACTCCCTTGCATTTGAAAACCCTACAGAAAGGCTCCCTTGCTTCTTTTGGAGCTTTCACAGATAACCCCTTCGCTTTTTAGTAATTCAAGGGAAAGTCTTTCTCTCATTGTACCACTGTGTAAGATACAGTGTGTTGAGGGGAAGTCTAATTAGATTTGACATTTTAATTGAGGAATGATAAATGCCCTTCACCAAATTCTGTAGAAACTGTTCACAGGTGGCTGCTTACATGATAGATTTTGTTCATGGCAGCCTCAAGGTATGCTTTGAAATTCTTTTTGGCTACAACTGAGAGAATGTGATATATTTTTTTCTTCATTTTGCCACTTCTCACTCTAGTGTGAATGTTAAATACCCTTTGGCATTATCTTCATTATTGATCAGACATTACGTTTAATGCAAAAGCCATTTATTGGTATGTTTGTAAAAGTTTATAAAGTTCATATTTGAAAAAAAAATCCACATAGTATCTAAGAATTAATAAGAATATGGTAGAAGAAATAAGGGGGGGAAAAAATAGTTTCTTTTCAGCTGAAGGCAAATGTCCACTGCACAGTCCTACTACAACTGTATTATAAATACTTCTGTGCCTGTTTTGCTAAAAAAATGGAGGCAGAGCAGTTGTCTTCCTGATCAAAATGCCTCTGAGTGATTAGGACTATATTTGTGAAACCTCTATGTAGTCTGCAAATAGTGATGACATTTCCACAGACCAGCAGATCAGTTCTTGAGTGGCTTTGCTTTATATTCTACTACATGTAACAATTAGCATTTTCCAACTAGTAATTAGCATATTCTGGGTTGGCTGGAACTAGTAAGTATCTTAGCGTTGCCTCAGTCTTCCAGTTTTTTAAGTGTCTCTTATGCTGAAAATGACAGTTCAAAAGTTACTGGGTATCACTAATGAATTAGTGGGTTAAATTAATTAATTACCAGAATGCCTGTGTTATTAAACTAAGGAACAGTTAAGTATATCTATGTAGATCTAGTCATGGACAATTAGGGATATCTGTAGTTTCTGATTTAATCCCTTTTACATTCGGTTCTGAATTAGAATCTCACATTACGGAATTCATTACAGAGTAAATAAGTAGATTCTGTCTGTTAAACATTAGAAGCACAAATAGATTATAAAATAATTCTATACTCAACAAAATATTTTCCAATTCGGTTAAATAGATAAATAGCCCAATACCTGACCAGAAAAAAAATTATTTGCTTGAGACTGACAATGGCAATTATCCTGTTTATCAGAAAAGTTGTGAGACATATATTTGGAGGATAAGAAGGATTTTGTATGAGCAATCACATGCATACCAATAGCTTTCTGAAATGTAGAATATTTGGGCACAGCAAAAAGTGACAGATAAAATGTTTGAGGTAAGTAATTCTGCTACAAATGACATCCTGCTTAAATTACATATAAATTATGACAATGATAAAACTAGCTGACAAAGCCAGAAATAAGAAAAATGCTCCTCAACTGAAATTATCATATCTTTAATAGCTATATGAAATGTGACTTAAAATTATAGTGGAAATGTTTAGTCATCACTTTTTGTGTATGCTTTCTTCTTTCTTCCTTGCTAATGGAAATACAGTAGCAAAAGCCATGAAAGAATCCAAGCTAAAAACTTCTTCCTTAGCAGCCCAGAATAGTAAAGCAGTAAAAATTAAGTCCTTAGATTTAGGTGCAAAAATATACTAATGAATTTAAAAATGCAATATAAAGTACATGTGAACATTAAAGTGCAAGGGATGAAAACCTATTATTTAGTCAGTTGAAAGTCTGATTGCCACTGGACTTCACCAGTAAAGCTTCTTCACCAGTAAAGCTTCTTTTGGATCACACTGTGTATGGTTTTAGGCTTTAAGTCCTGCCAAAGTTTGCTGCCTGCAATTGTCTAGTTGTTACGTGGAAATTCCAACACATATTTTTGCATATCCAACACTGTCTTTGAATATCTGTGCAAACCCAAGCCAACCCATGCTTAAACTACATCAAACCCACACTCAATAGCAGCATATCTGTTGTAACTCCTCTCTCAAAAAGAAAACATTGTGGTAGAAAGTGTTGCCTTCTCACCATACAAAACCTACTCCTGCAATATTCCAAGAAGGGAGAGACCTCAGTTCTGTGCTTCCTACACCTGTGAGGAATCAAAATTTTTTGACTTACTTTGTCTTTCAACATCCTTTCATATAGAAATATTTTCAAGAGATATAGAAGTCTGTAGGGTTCCTGCATATCACAGAATAATGGCAAAGTCATAGAATTTCTGGGCTAGAGGGACCCTTAAAGATCATCTAGTTCCAACTCCCTGCCATGGGCAAGGACACCTTCCACTAGACCCACTTTCTCAAATCCCGATCCAACCTGGCCTTGAGCTCTTCCAGGCATGGGGCATCCACAGCTTCTCTGGGAAACCTGTGCCAAGGTCTCATCACCCTCACAGTAAACAGTTTCTTACTACTATTGAATCAAAACCTGTCCTCTTTCAGTTTATGGCCATTCATCTCCCCTTGTCCTGTCACTTTGTGCTCTTTCCAAAAGTTCCTTTCCAGCCTTCTTGTAGGCCCTATTTAGGTACTGGAAGTGCTCTATGGTCTCCCCAGAGCCTTCTTTTCTCCAAGCTGAACAACCCCAACTCTATCAGACTGTCTTTGTAGGAAAGGTGCTCCATTCCTCTGACCATCTTCATGGCCTCCTCTGGACTCCCTCCAACTCCTCTGGATTCCCTCCAATGTGTTCATGTCCTTATTTTGGGGGCTGCAGAGGTGTATGCAGTACCCTAGATGGGGTCTCACAAGAGCAGAGGGGCAGAATCACCTTCCTCAGCCTGCTGTCCATGCTGCTTTCGATGCAGCCCAGGATATGATTGCCCTTTAGGGCTGCAAGCCCACATTGCCGGCTTATGTCCAACTTTTCATTCAACAGTATACCGAAGTCCTTCTTCATAGGACTGCTCTCCATCCATTCTTTCACCACTCCATATTGATATTTTGTACCACCCCAATCCAGATACAGGGCCTTGAACTTGGCCTTTTTAACTTGATGACATTTGCACAACCTGTTCCTCAAGCCTGTCCAGATCCTTCTCGATGTCATCTCTTTCCTTAAGAGAAAAAACTAAAATACTCAGTTGGGTGTTATTGGATAACTTTCTGAGGATGCCCTCAATTTCACTATATCAAAACTTTTTTCCCTCCTAAAGCCAAGGGCCTGGAGATGAAAGGAAATTCTGGAGCAAGGAAGATTTATTCTTGGTAGGGGAGGATGAGATCAGGTAGTACTTAAGAAAACTGTCCATATATAAATCCATGTGTCCTGATGGGATGCACCCATAAGTACCTGGGGAGCTGGTTGGCTCCTGACTCTGCTTGAGCAGGGGGATTGAACAACATGAATTGCAAACTTCCCTCCCAATGTCAGCATGTTTCATGGTTCTGAGATTCAGATCCAAGTAGATAAGAGCTGGAAAGAGACAGGAAAGGTCTTGGAAAACTTTAAACTGCCATTTTCATTGCTCAAAATTTAAATGGACAGAAAATCATCCAAGGTAATCTTAAGTGCAGAAATTCAGTTAAAAAATGAAAACAGAAAGGAAAATTATCCAAAATCAGAGTAGCCAAAGGTAGAAAAACTGGAGAACAGGAACATATAATTTTAATATTGTGACAGGAAATCTGGGACAAAGCTGTAATGTTAAAAAAATATTTAAAAAGCCCTGATTTTCCAATTGCTGTCTACAGTAAACATTGTCATAGACACACGTCTATGTGTGTCACACATATCTAGACTTGACACATCTAGACTTGAAGATAAATTTCCTTCAGAGATAATTTATTTATTTTTCCTTTAAACAATTTTTAAGGAAGATGTGGAGAGAGTAATTTGGCTTTGAGCTGGGTGGCTAGCTCTTTTCATTATGGCTTTGCAATTTATTCACTTCATAGCTTCACGAGTGATATACATTATTTTTAAAGACAATATATTCTGAGAGTTTATTTTGCATATCTCCAAACTTCTTGGGCTTTTCATCTCACATTATCTGCAGAACAATAGCAGGAGTAATAATATTAATAATAACAAGAGCAATAACAACAGCAATAATGTGTGGGAGAATCCATCTGAAACAAGACAACATAAATGTAATTTTTATACTTTGTTCATTGTAAAAAAAAAAAAGTAACCATAAAATATGGTATGTTTTCCAAATCGCTCAGAAACATCTCTTAGGAGCTTTGTTCATTTTCACATTGTCCCACTGTTCCTATTATTATCTAATCCCAGACCTATTTGCTTAAAAGAATCTTGAAAACATCTGTTTTCTTCAGTGAATGTGAACCATCATGATTATAAAAATCCTTAGGCTCTGAGTCAGACTGAAGCCCTATGGTGATATAAAATCCACAAAAACAAAGTAGAAGTTTGCACCTGGCAGCACCCATATAAGACAATGAATAATTTTAAACCACTATGCTTTTCTGTTTCTTTTTTCATTTTCATCCGGCATTTTGATGTTCATTGATAGTTCTAATGATAGATGGATCAAGTGAAAGACTGAGATGTTAATGTACTTTTTCTTGATAGAATATTATACATGAGTGGGTGCATAATGTCTTAAACCTTTTGAAGGACATTTCAGATATGACCAGTCACTTGTAAAGCCCTCCTGGATATGTTGCAGAATTGTATTTCGAAGCAATATTACAGCAATTGCTTGTGAGTCAGCAATATTCATATACTTAAAAGTTTTGAGACTGTACTGACAAAAACAGAATCTGACACTTTCCTTGGATTTAATGTGATGCACATAATCAGAATCATGCAGTCATTTTTTAAACATATCGCTATACTTTTCATGAGAAACAGTCACCTTTGTAAAATTTAATGACAAATGTATAGTGGAACAGAAATAAAACTTTGAAATATTGAGAAGTTTGTATGAACCTAGAAATATGTTTTCTAAAATTACTATCTCTTTGTTTAAAGTGAACAGGTACAGAAAATTTATGCTTTCTTTGGAAACTTTTCTCCTTAAAACATACCTTATCTTTGGAAACATTTCTCCTTAAAACATACCTTATCTAATGATTTTTAGCCAAGATTTCAATATCAAAATTTTCATTCTCTGTCTGCTGTTGAAACTAAATTGCCTTGACTGTATTCAAGCCAGTGCCACTAAAGCTACTCTATTTCGACTCTGTATTAAAAAAGCTTTCTTCATTTTGCAGGAGTTTTCCCAGCACAATCTCTCACTACTCTGTTTGTAGGCTCTCAGATAATACCACATAGGAAGCAAAACCGTTGAAGCAAGCACATAAGTTTCCATTAATATAATTTTTGTGTTTTCTATTTGTTTTCATGTATTTTGATTCTTTAATATATTTAATGTCAAGGTTTTCAAGGTCTTCAGTTAATTTTGCATAAGTCACAAATTCAATATCCTGTGGATAAATCTTTACGTAAGATACTGGAAATCCTATTTTTTCCATCAATTAATGAAAATAAAAATTGCACATTTCATATATGATTATCTTGCAACAATCAGAATTCATATCCACTCATTTTAACACAAAGCTATTCCCAACTGAATGATATATTATTAACTTATTATCCAAGAACAATTTATAAGAAAATTACCTAATTATTCAAATATTTGAGATAGGGAGAAAAAATTAAGTCCAACTACATAATACTCATGAAAGAAGAAAAATCCATTATGCACGCATTTTGTTTTGTTCTCAAAAGACTTGTGAAGAAGAGTATTCATGTCATTATAAATTATTTACTAGCTTTTATTGTATTATTTCTTTACTCTGGTATTGTCCACTTGGTCTTAATTAGTAGCTCCAGATACTGGGTACAAATTTTCATATAAATTTTTATTCTAAAATTATAGAGGATTATTATTTTGAGTAATAGTTATCATGGCAAATTGTTTGAAATGTTAACACTTGAATAATAAAGCCACTGTAAGAAAATTTTTTTTAATCACTCGTATTTCTGAAATTACTGTAAATAATGTCGAGCCTTCTTTTTTATACACACCAAAGCTGTCAGCTAATCTCCCTTGGAAAATAAAAATGTAGATCAAACATAATATTTTCTTCTTTTTTTTTTTAATTGTTTATTGAATTATCTTTTTTTAAAGAAATTTCCTGTTCTACTGTTTGACTCAAATATCATAACAGAGAGTTTGCAAAACTAATACACAACAGGCAATAAACTTACTTTATGCTTCTTTTATGACAACAATACCTGAAAAATTATACTGCGGGGAAATTATATTTCTGATTTCCACAATACATTTATGAACTCTTACAATGTAAAATATACCTGAAAACTGGATAAAAGTGGTTATTAGGATATTTAAAACATTAGATATGAATTCTAGCCACATTCTTCTCTCCTTTGTGCTGCCTTAGAAGATAGATATAGTTACTTGAATCTTCTTCACAACTAAGGAAATAAAGTTATTCATCCCCCAATTAATAAGGTATGTATTTTCTTTGTCATTTTCAAAGTGAAGCAATAAATTTAAAATGCCTCGATTCATACTGTAAATCAGAATATATACCACTTAGGTCTAGATTGTTCCCTTTCGTGGAAAATGTGATTGTGATGTGGCAAAGTACCTTGACAAATTTCTCCAGACTTCTTTCAGTGTGTTTTCAATCAGTGAAACAAAGGATATCGTCTCTATCATCATCCTTGTCCTGTATGGGACCTTCCCAAATCTTTTCAATCTCAACAAAATCTAATCCCATATACTTGCTTGGAGGCCCTCCAGCCTGAACAGCAGACCAATAAACTTCAAGAGTTTAACCATAATTGCCATAATCTGAATTCTAGAAAAAATAACCTTTCTGTGATTCTGTCATGAACTTCTGCAAAGAGAGAGAGAAGATAAAGGAAAAGGGAAGTAGAGACCTGCTGTGTTCATCAAGTAATATAAACTTATATATTAGACATTTTTCTTCTGGTATCAATCCAAGGAATATAGGAATCTAATAAGTCCTGTGTATCATTTCTTTACAACCCATCTTCTTCAGCACTATTCTTTCTTATGTTTTACAGTACTTACAAAATTAGATTAAAAAGAAAGTTTTATAAAGATTTGAGAAAATAAATGAACAACATTCTGAATGTATGATTTTGGTCATTTGAAATGTCTTAAAATATTTCAAATGCCCGTGCAGGAATGACGACCTAAGGCTGACAAGATACGGCCTATAGCAGACACCTACATTTCAATCTCAATTTTAGGTCAAGGATGACTGTACTAATTTTGATTTTAGCTTAATAACAAGTGAGATATAAATGAGAATGTGTTACTAAAAGGGTATATATAAACTTGTAGCAAGAGACATTTAGCAGTAATTTTTAAACTAGTGAGGATTCAGCAATTAGCTTGATGGGATAGAAATACTACATTGGATTGTCGAAATAATACTTCAATCAGTTCTATAATTACAGTTTCTTATCAAGATCATTCTTGTCCTCTGTGGAACACAATTTATCAAAATAATGTTTAGATTGGGGTAATTAATACTTTCAAACAAAAATATAATTTCATATAAAATAGGGAATAAAATTGAACTTTCTGCTCTACAGCATCTTTACATCCATGTTGTGGTAAATTCACTGCTTTGAATCCATTAACTTTTCATTGTGTAGTGTTATCATCCACTGCTAAAGATTAGCTACTGACACATTTATCAAAGGATGATAAATGAGCTGTCCTTTCAGATGTCTGATTATCTGACCTTTATTCAGTTAAAAGCACAAGGGGCTGACAGTGTTAAGTGCTTGCTAGTTTAGAATGAAATTGAACCTAGGAAATGAATGTTTAGTATTCTCGTCAATAACACAAATTTATTCCATCAATTTATTTTTAAGTTAAAGAAAACAAAATTTATTATAAAGCTCTGTAGAAGCCACCTGTTTCCATAGAAGTTTATTTTAACAAATTCATTATTTCACGAAGAGTTCTTAATTCTAAAAGTGGCCTTTAAGAGAGAACAGTTTTATCATTATCCTCTTGGCTGTAGATAGTGAGGGAAAAAACACATAGGGTTGCAGAATACTTTCAAGTGTCTAGCAAAAATGTGTTAACTTTTATCTATTTCTTTGACATCCAGACAGCTGCTGTCATCTGGATGACTGCAATTCTAGAAATCCTCATCATTCAACTATAGAGTAAATTCACTAATGTCAGATAAATAATTTTAAATGTTTAGTTAAATTAGTTTGGTCTTGCATAAACTGCGAGTGATGAACATTTGCTTGTGCAAAGCTTAGATGAAACTTTTAGATTGCATAAAGCAAGTACAGCAAAATAATCAGTGTTAAATAAACAACCAAAAATTGGTTTTGACATTCAGAATGAAATAAACTTTCCTAGAAATTAGAGCTCTAAGCTTCCAGTTTAATGTGATTTTTTACATGTCCAAAGACCCTTTGGAAATAAATATTGCCCAGCTAAGCTCCGTGTTAAATACTGTCTTTGGTGTGAGCCTGAAGTGTAGTACTGGGCTAGGAAATGTCGATACAGCTTCTTGCAAAAATATTTTTATTCATTCCAGCCATCTTGGCTGCTACTCATCTCTGAAGGAAAAGGATGGCTAGACAAAGTGGTTATAATCTCCAAACTATGAGACTTATGCAGGTGTATCCTTGGTATAAAAAGCTTCAAATTAAAAAGCAATATGGAGTGTATTATCATGTTCCTTTGCTATATTGAAGGTTATACTGGGTTTTCTTTTCTATGCAAATCTTGACAATTATATCATCCTTCCAAGCTGACTGGACGTGAACTTTCCTTTAATTAGTCATCAAGATGTTGAGATGTTAGCATAAGTGTAAGCCAATGTTCTTCATCGTGACTTACTACCATGAAGAAATCACTTCGGGATTAGGGCAAGTTCATCTACTTTCACTTTCAGGAGTATATGCAAAGAAAGATCATATCTCTTTAAAAATATGAAGCTGTGCTGATATTTTTCTAAGTTATTTTTCTTATCCTGGAAATAAAAACTAAAACTTTAGAAGGTGTGTAGTTAATACGGAGGAGTTTAAGACTACAAATGGATGAAGGCACAGTTGAAGTGTTGCTTATAGCAAGATTCTTTTCCTGAGGACAGATCACTCCTAGGAATTACATCCTTGAATTTTTAATGTATGAATCACTGTTATTAAATTGGTACACCTTATCCAAACCTCCTGCTAAGATGACCTATTTCAGCCAAATTGTAGTTCTACTCCAATACCGTCATTGGCAACATGACAGTGAAGATCAAATTTATCTCTCTCCCTTTCCTTACTCTGTTCTGGGCTAGTTATTTTTGTCTGGTTTTGTTCTAGAGTATTTTAGAGTGACGCCATGACACTAGCTAAACTTTTAGATGTCAGTATCTATTTGAAGTTGGTCATCTGAGCTATTTTTTCTGCATATCTTGTCAGAATGTCTTCCTCTTCTGTGATAGCTGCTGTTTCTCAGTACATGCCTACCTCCGTAAGTTAAATTTAATTATAGATTAGAGGCAGGGCAGAGTGCAGGACTTAAATCTTCCACATTTAGCTTTCTACACACGTCCAAGTCCCCACCTCTGGTCAATCCATTCCATGGGTCTAGACAAAGATTCAGCATCTGCCAGGTGTCTAGCTAAATAGGTCTCTAAACTCCCTCCACTAGATTTCTACTCACTATAAATCGAAGCTTAGACCTCAAACATGTCTCTGGGTACTGATGTCTTGACACATGCACCTAAATATCTTCATATCAGATTAAATCACAACCTCAGGTTTTAATTACACAGGCAGAGACACGTAGTATTGTTTTTATATGTACCTGTATATTCTTGCTGTCTCTCCCCAAAAGATATGGATTGGCTGTAGGGTTTCAATGGTTTCATCCATCTCTACAGGTACTGTACAGAGTCATCAAGAGTGCTGGAAACTGATTCAGTAAATAAATCACAAAACAAGTGACTGTTTAGGTGGCCAAATTCAGATAGGATGAAACCTGTGTTTGCTTTCCAATCACTGATTCTTTAAACAGAATTGATTTCCAAAAATGGGACACAGGTTTTCACTAAGATTCAAAGGAAAACAACATTTTCATTTTATTTACGATAAGAACTCTGTTCTAAAACTAGTTGTAAGCAAACTAATTTACATTTAGAAAATAACTGTTTTCCCAAGAAATTGTCCTCCTAGCTCATATTACACTAAACCTGCAAGACACTATACCAGGTTTTTGTTCATTTTTCCTCAATGAAGAATGCATACAGATGTTGGAGTAAGAATGGTATTGGAAGAAATAGCAACAATCATTACTTTAATTATTTGTCCTTTATCACAGTATTATTCAAGTTACCTTCCTGTCTTCTCAACTCATTTTCCTTCATTTCATGGTTCAAGTTAGCATCAAACCTAATTTTTTTCATCTGTTTCTGTCCCAGGTTCCAATATAGATGCATTCTATTACCACCAGCTGTGGGCCATTAGCTGTTATCTCCTGCTATCACCCACCCCTGATAACAGACAATGGGCCAGCAAGAAACCACTGCATGACTCATGGACTTATCTCATCCTATTGGGAGATGCTCCGCCCAGGAGGGAGCAGCCAAGCATTCCCACCTGGATATAACCCGGCCTTGGAACTGCCTAAGTTAGCCCTGTCTGCTGGGTTCCCAGAGGACAAGAGCTACCACTGGACCTTCAGCTGGAGACCAGACCTTCCATAGGATCACTGCTTCAACTGAACTACTTCATCTGGACTGGTACCACCACCCTAACAGGGTGTTAGGTTGTATCTGACTTTGTCTGTGTTTTTGTTTTCTCTCTTTCCCTTGTATTATTTCACTTATTTCCATTTTTTTTCCTAATTAATTTTAATCCTGACTTGTGATCTCCCCCTGGTTTGTCTTCAAACCAATACATTTCCAAAACACAAGACACTGTCTCTTTAAAAGCTCTTCAAAGTTGAACTTACTGATCTTTTGACACTGCTATTTGAAGGTTAGCAAGTCAACCCAGTAGGATTGCTTGCATCTAGTCTTCATAGGTTAATGGATAATCAACAATAAGAAATCTATAGAAATCTGATTGTATCAGAATAATGTTGAAATATTCAGAACTTTCAGATATGATCTCATTATTTGATTAAAACATTTCTCTGCCCCTCATTCTCTCTCTCATGTGAGTTACGTGGCTGAGTCATACTTTCATAGTACATTCATTTCAACCTTGTAGGTGTCTTTATAGGTTTGCAAGATTAGAATAGATACTTTCCTCTTCCTTTAACCATCTGGGTGATAGTGGTGTCATGAGTAATACCTTCTAGTGACAATCAAGTATATTAGTCTGTTTCCTTTCCAACAGACTAGCTGACAATCCATCATAATCTAATACGCTCCTGGGAAATTCATAGGGATTATCTGTCAAAGTCTTGATAGCCTTTAAGAACCTAATTACAATACTAAAGTGTATTTATTGATTTGAATATTTTTTCAACTCTTTCCAAATTATCAAAATGGTCTGTAATCCTTTCCCTATCCTTTGTAGTTTTCAGTCTCACAAAATTAGAGAGGCAAAATAGAAGGATGACTAATTTAATTTCCAAGACTACTAATGAAAATAATTGGTAACTGTTGTCCAACACAGACAAAGAGAAAAATGTTACCTCACTCATCTTCAGGTGGCAAAGAACCCTTTCTTAACAGTACGGTATGTTTTTCCAACTAATCTTGCAAACAATTATGAATATGCATCTTAAATGCTCTACATTTTCTTACAGATATCAAATATCATTTTGTCAAAAACTTTTCCATGATTACAGCATATTTCCTAACTCTCAGCTCTCAGCCTTGCTAGTCTGCCACAGAACAAAATCAGATTTTATTGACATGATTTGTTTCTGATTAATCCATACTGACTGATACTGAATTTATTTCCTGTGGATGGGCACATTTTTTTTCCAAAATGAGTCACAGTCTCCTTCCATTTTATGAGCAAATTCAGATTTCTAGAATTTCACCCATTTTTCATAATGTCTTCAAAAATAAATGTTTTCATCCCTCCTACAAGCAGTTCTTTAAATATTTCAAATTAATTTTTGGTGCATATAGTTTGTTTGAAGCCATCTAAATTATGACGTTGCTTTATAATCTGTTTTGCTGGGCTTGCCACTCTGTGATTGCTGTCAATGGCACTAGATGCCTCCATGCCATAAGAATTATATTATTTTCATTATATTTTTGTTCAATAGGCTTTCATATTTTTTCTAGCTTAAACTTTATTTTGATTCAATTAATATTTTTTCTTCTTTTGAGACAGGTTCTTATTAGTCTCACAGATCATCCTGGTGTGAAGCATTTGCAGTGAAAATAATTCTCAATAGAAAAGTAAAAAAAAAAAATTTGAATAAAAAATTATAATACAGAATCATTGAAAGACCAGAAGAAATAGAGGCTCCAATGACATTTAATGCCAGAGCAAGATTTTGAAATATCTGCTCCAGAGAGTGATACTATCAAACCCTTTTTTATACAATGCTTTTCTGGGGTCTAAATATGAGGAACTAATTCCATTTAAATAATTAGGGAAACAGCCTTCAGAGAGTCAAAATAACTCAATAAACGAAAATTTATATTGGTAAGACAGAACATGATATTGGGATATTTTCAACATCTGGTACATTAGTGTGATGGAAACCAGGTAAATACAGATTCATCTGTGCAAAAAAGATAAATTAAAGCAATATGGGAAAGCAACTTTGACTAAAAGCTAGCAAGTCTGATATGATTAAAGATACCTATACCTGTAGAAAATAATGCTATGCTTGCAATCTAGTGCACAGACTGTTCAATACAGAGGAACAGGGGAAACTAGAATTCATTGCTGAAACTGAAAAGGAGGTGTGGGAACTGATATGTGGGAGATTAACTATTAAACACAAGAAAAGATAGATCTCAGAAAAATTTGAAAAAAGTAGCAGAGGATTACTCAGTGTTGTGGTGACTGATTCAAGTAAATTGAAACAGTAATGACTGAAAATTGCATCTGGAATAACATGGTAGGTGAAAGGATTGGCAGGGATATGGTGTAGCTGCTGTAAGTGTCTATGCTGCTGAAATCCAGATTTTGTTAGAGGGAAAAGGCAATACATCTATGTGGAACTAAGAATTTATTATCAATTAGTATTTTAACAATCTAACAGTCCAAGTCAGCTACTACAGAACAATCTCATTAATTACAGAATCATAGGATAGCTCATGTTGGAAGTGACACATAAGCATCATAGAATCTAACTGCCTGCTCCTGCACTCTTAAGAGATGGTTCTTAAAAAGTGACCATCCTTTCTTGATAGCAATACCTACAAAAGCACATTCCTAGAAGACCTTATTAACTGGCTCCTTCAGCTGTCCAAAGTCTCATCTCACCTTATCAGGTTAAGGTTTTGCTGGCAGTTTTTCTCCTATTGCTACACAAACTTCCTTTTAAATACCTTTTATATATATGCACCTTTTCTATTTTCTAGTCTAATGCTCACCCCTTCAATGTCCCTTCAAGTATGGAAAAAGATCAGAATGATTAAGGAACCAGAGCTTAGGTCCAAGCTCAAACTTTGCCCCTGTCCACTCTCATCTAGAATTTATTTAAGGATGAAAACTTCACAAAACCCTCTGGGAAATATATTCCCATCTTCAGCCACCACCATTGTGTCTTCTTGGTTTTGCTGTAATTGAGCTAAAGATGAATAAAATCCAAATACATCAAATGTTGGAGAACATAATGATTTCTAAAACACATAATCATATATTCTTTTTAATGTAGTTGAAATTTATATGTGTTGCTGTATAGGTGATGACACTTAATTTTTTCAGAATTTTTTACTCTGCTGTAAGAAATTAGGTGTTTCTGTTACTCCAGTTGTGGACTGTAGTTCTAAGTATCACAGACTTTTTTTCTGGTTTAGAAATACCTCATGGAGGCAATAAGCTTTATTTTGCAAAATAGACACCCATCCAGCTTCTGCAATGAGACCTTTTGGGGAAGACACAGCAATGGGTTGTCATGCTCTTCTCTTTGCTAGTAAGTAAGGCAGAGTCCCTTTGCCCATGGCCAGAGTTGGAATACAGGCAAGTGTAGAACTAAGAAGTTTTCACCTATCTGTGCTTGCAAGAAAAGGATGTATAAATCTCATTGTAATGGATATGAAATAAGTATATTATCCTAACACCTATGCTGCTCTGAGACACCTAACGCCAGTTTTCTGTTTGTTTCGCCCTGTTAGTGTATACACAGATGCCTTTCAAGGTGTTTATAGTGAGTGCTCAAGACCAGAGTATGCTGTGCACTCTGGACCTCCACTTAGTGAGGCTGCCCTCACAAGCTTTCTATACAGAGCTGGAGCCAGTCTGACCCCGAAAGCCTTTAACTTACTAACTTATTAACTTATTGTGAGGGTCCTGCCACTAATATTCACTGACTCCTGAACAACATCTTAGCATAGTAGAGACTGAAAGATCAAAAATAATTAAGTGTTATCCACATAAAACCAGATTTTGGTTAATGTTCTTCAGGGTCTTTGAGAATATTTTGATCTAAATAGTTTGCTCATTTGAACTTATTCAAGATTTTAATATTCATTAACTAAGATACAGTATTATGTTATGGTAGGTTCCTTTATTATCCCAGTTGCCACTGGATAAAATAAAGTGTTTGCCCCTTAATACACAGTAACTGTGCAGATGGGAATTAAAGTAGAATTTTATATGCGGTTAAAATTATAGGTGGAACTTGAACAGTTCAGATGTAATTGCCTGGGATGGAGTTGTGCCAAAATAAAGAATTTTGCTCTCAGTGAAATGTCCTTTGAAACTCTAAAGATCACTTTTGCTCATGCATTTTGGTTTAAACCTTACTGGACAGATGGTATAGTGAATACAGAAAAATCCATATAATCACTTTAATAGCTGGTCAAGAGGGAGGGTTGTGCTTATGAAATTCTGTTGTGCATTTACCGTGGCTGGCTGCTAGGTGCCCATCAAGATGATCTCTCACTCCCTTTTCTCAGAGGGATGGAGGAGAAAATAAGATTAAAAAACTCGTGGGCCAAGATAAAGGCAATTAAATAAAGAAAAGCAAAGACTTTGTGTGGAAGCAGAGAAAACCAAAAATGTATATTCTCAACTTCCCATCAGCAGGAGAAGCCCAGCCATTCCTTGGAAGTAGAGCCTCAGTATGCATATTGGTGGTTTCAGAAGACAAATGCCTTAATAAATGTATCCCTCTCCCTTTCTCTCAGATTTTATTGTTGAATGTGGTAATTTAAACGTGGTATTTAACAAATTAAAAATATGGGGGGGGGGGGGAAA
>VWZQ01003258.1:8422-100975 GCA_013397015.1 Myiagra hebetior | reverse complement strand
CCAATACAACATGTCAGGAGAGATTTTATCCTATCAGGATGAAAACACCTAGATCATTATCATATAAAGATTTCAAAATTGGGAGTAGTAAAGTGGATCCTTTTTACAAGGGCATGTGGTAATAGGACAAACAGGAATACCTTTGAACTGAATGGGGGTAGGTTTNAGGAGGGAGGAGCCAAGCATTCCCACCTGGATATAACCTGGCCTTGGAACTGCCCAAGTTAGCCCTGTCTACTGGGTTCCTGGAGGACAAGAGCTCCCACTGGACCTTCAGCTGGAGACCAGACCTTCCATGGGATCACTACTTCATCTGGCCTGTTATCACCACCCTAACAGGGTGTCAGGTTGTGTCTGATTTTGTCAGTGGTTTTTTTGCTTGTATTATTTCACTTATTTTTATTTTTTTCCTATTAAATTTTAACCCTGACTTGTGATCTCCCACTGGTTTGTTTTCAAACCAATACACTGATCTAATGGAAGGCGTCCCTGCCCATGGTTGGAATGAGAAGATCTTTAAGGTTCCTTCCAAGTCAAACCACTTTATTATTCTATAATTCTAAAATTATTTTTAACTAACTTTTTCTTTTGCCTGTGCTAGTAAATTTTCTTGTGAAACTATTTTTAATGTATATATGTAAATATAATTAAGTTTTTAAAGAAGAGTTTGCATGTCATCCTAAGAAATATTATTTGGAGGCCTTTCTTTTATTTTCTTAATATTCAATAATAAAAAATAATTAAAAGAATAATGATGGACAGAATCAAACTTTAAAAAGTCAAGTGCTAATAAAATTATGGTGCTCTTCAAGACTGATGAAAATTTGTTATTTAGCCATCACTCCTTTATGTAACCTCAGTTAAAATTGTTAGAGAAAACAAATAGTATTAAATTAATTAATGTTCTGAAATATTCAAATGACTACTCAGAGAATATAATGTGTTTTTGTAGTAATAGCCTTTCAGTACTGATAGAGATTTTTTTACTTGTATTCCTTCTCTTTAAAAAAATTAAAAGAGCCGTTTATCTCTTTTTTTTTTTGTTTTGTGAATACAGTGTTAGCATGCATTTTAAGAAGGTTGTATTTGTGTGTTAAAACACTTACGAAAATGTTTTTGAATTATGAAGTACCATACAAACTTATCTGAGAAATAAAATGATTACATATTAAAAATATTCTTTGGCTAGAGTTGTTCAAAACATCAGTTATCAGTATGGTTCAAGAGATTCACTTTAATGACATTTTCTTTCATATTTTGAATATTCAGATGATGATAGCAGGTGCTTAAACCAGGAATTTCCTGTTGAGTTTTTGCATATTTAAACACATTTAAAACTTTCTGAATCTACAACTTTGAAGAAGGGTGAAGGAGCAAGTTGTGACCTGTCAATTCTTGTTATATCAGTTACTTATCATTAGTTGGAAAGTATATTGGATTTTTTTCTTCTTAATGAAAATTCTCCTAGGGAGAGGAAAGCATTCTGTTCATAAATTACAGTATCTTGGACAGCTAGCAAGATTCTTTCAAAACACCTGTGCTTAATTGTCTGTGATAATTTATTGAGAAACTCCACATAGTGACATTCAAAATATACCAGTTACTTGAGCATGAGTTGCTCTTGTGCTGAATTACTGTTTTCCCCACAGTGATACTAGAATTTCATAGTTAAAGAATGGAGCCCCACTAAATAGAGTACTGTTCTCCTCTCTGCTGTCAATTGTAAGTCTTACAAGCAAAATGGACCTAATCCTCAATTATCTCTTACTGTAAGCTCCATATCTCCATATCCTAGAAAAAGACCTGATATCTGGAGAATGTATGTGTGTGTGTGTGTGATAGCATAAAGATGAAAACTGTGATAGTATTCAACACTTTAAATAATTTCTTCACATTTTGTATCTTGCAAGTCGACCCCCTATATGATCTGTATATCTATCAGTGCTCAAAAAAGCCCCTAAAGTGATCACAAACAAGTTTCTTTATTCCCATCACTTTGGAGAAGAATTTCAAGTTTTTCCTCAGAATTTAATGCAGATTAATTGTTTCTAGGAAACTATTGCAAAGAATAAACTGATATCTCTTCAAACTTTCAGTTTTACATTTCCAGATTTGTACTTTTGTTACTTATAAGGAGCAGTTCTTGCTTTGTTAGAGAAGTTAATAATTTCAGACTGTCTTTTGTTACAGCCTTAGCCTAGAGAGAATCTTTTAGAATCCTTAAATAATTGATTTCAATCTGGTGGTGATGGTATCAGGGGCAGGGGTGGGTTATGGTGTATTTTTAGTTTTGCCAGCACGTGGAGTCTTTCACCAAAAGGAATATGATATTCATGTCAATGTTTTTAAATTTGTCCTCCAGAGATACCTCTTTGGTATCAAACTCCATATTGCATTCAAAATTACTATCTGTGGCACTTTTAGTGTATGTTACATATAATTGCTTTGTTATCTCTAGAATAAAGTTTGTCCTTCTCCAGTTGTTTATTGTTTATTGCTGTAGAGTCTCCAGTATCCACCCTGTGCCCCATCTCTTTACCATTCTAGGTCTCATCTCTCTCACTCTACCCCATATACAGTGCCTCCCATCCTGAGGCTGCTGTATGCCTCAATACAATGGGACTTAGGTTTGTAGTATCTCATTCTACGTGGAATAATTGCTTGTTACTAGTAGCCATGCAAAGCTCTGGTCATACCACACAAAGATAAACACAAGAAAAATAGATTAACCTTTGACATCTGATCAGTTAATGAAATGGCTGTCACGCTTAAACCAAGAAAAACAAATTTAGAGGGAGGTAGAGAAATGTTCAAAACCTGACAAGCCTTACAACCTTCAGTCCTCAGTACAAAGCCTGTGACCTGTTACTAGCAATGGCAATAGACATTCCAGGTCCCACATTTACACTTTGAAGAGTTCAGGAAATGTCTTGGTTCTCACCTTGGGCTCATGCAGTAACTCTGTTGCCCTACAAAGTTCCCATTGCTACTACCAGCATTGTATTTGCCAGTCCTCAGACTTGTTCTTTCTGAACATTTCTTGTCCTGCCCTCAGCTTTGTTTTGAGCTGAGATTAAATCTAAGCAATGGATACTGCCTTCCAGAATTTTGCTAATTCTAGGAGAAAGGAAAAGGAATTTCCAAAAATAGAAAATCATTCCAATTAAATTTAAATGGAGTAATGTTACAGAGTAATTTAAATTTATTCCTGACTATCTGTATTTGTGTTGCTATATTAAAATTGTACTCTGCTATCAATACTGTGAGAGAGTGGATCTCTTCTAGGACTTACACTGGTTAGTAGTAATGTTGATCTGAGAAGCAGTGACTCATCTGGTTGAGGTGCAAATAAGTAAAGCAATGATTATAAAAGAAAGACTGTTCCAATGTAAAGGAAATTCAAATACAGCAATATGAAATTGGTGAAGTTCACAAATAAACCTGTGAATGAAGTCTTATGAAGCTGGATAGTGTTGAAAGATTCCTTTTGGATGAGGAAAAAGACTTCCCTTCCTATAGAAAAATGTAAATAAAATCAAATTCTGGTAAGAATTACAGCTCAAAAAAGCAATTAATTTATAAAGCAGTGACATTATCTGGCTTATTGTAATGTTTGATATGCCTCACTTTGGGCCAGAGACTCACTGATAATGCTTACACAAAACAAGATTAAGTGTGTTCGTGCAAAGAAAGGTACAAGATTTATTCACTGATTGAGTGATTTGATTGATTAAGATTCTGACAGGACAGTTATGGATGAGTTGTAGATACACTAATGGAAAATTCAGAGGACACTGGTTCTGTGAGAAAGGGCGTATTTCTACAGCAACTCCTACTGCTGACTCTTTAAAGAATGATTTATTTTTTACAAGAGAAAGTTGTGAATCTCTATGGTGAAGTGAAAGCAACAGGTTGAGACAATGTTCTTTCTTGAATCTCCTCTATGCAGAATTGTAAATGATTTCTGTTTATCCTTCAGAGCCATAAGAATTTCAGTCTTGAATCATTCACAAGTTTTAGACCAGTATCAGATCCTGGACCATGGATATTGACAATCTATGAGGAATGCAGACAAGGCTCTCAATGCTACACAAAAAATATTAAAAGAATTTTATATGTGTCACAACAATGCCCAATTCTGCTATAATTAACCTTAAAGATGTCTTTTTTTTTTTTTTTTTTTGGTGGGGAATGTTATTTTCATCTTAGATTTAATCCAAGGAATGAGTGCTATCAACATGAGTAGTATGCAGGACTGAGCTTATGACCTTATCTGTTGATATGTACACAGAAAATATTAGTGAAAAATGTGGCATAGGAATTTTGTTCCCCTAGCAAACATTTTAAGCAAGCTGCTGCAAGTATAAAAGTCCTCACAAAACTTTAAAGACTTAATGCATTTATACATAGTTTACATAGCTAAGGACATAGTAAAGCTTAAGTCTTATACACATTAAGTCTGGCACCAGAGGAATGCCTAACCCACTAGAAGCACAACTTCACTGGACACAATCCCACTGAGCTGGATGTTTGCTGGCTGGTTGGCTACAATCACTCAGAAATATTCAGTGGCACAGCAATATTCTCCTAATTCTTTAAACATCTGCTTTGCAATCCATATGGTAGATCCGGAGAGGACACCTGAAAAGTTAATAGAGTCCTTAAAGCATTCTGTGAAGAAGTAAGGAGGAAGAAACCAGACCATTACACAGCCAGGAGTAAAAGAAATAGAAGACAAGAAATAAAGTATTCTCTTTATCTGTATGGCCTAATGCTTTGACTGCTTTCATGGGGTATGTATTAATCCCTTTCTTAGCAGATTCCACAGGAATGTAGCCTCCCAGTTGAGAGGTATATGTCCATAGGGCTACTTTGCAAAAGTTGAAATAATTATCTTTTCTGAGGAACACTGTTGATCCAGATTAATTTCAGAAGTGAAACAAGAGGATGAGATCCCCAAAAGCTGTAGTTTCTTTGCACACTGTTCTGGCTGCTCATAGACTCAGCACACTCAAGACTTCTTAGCAGTACATGTGAGACTTTAGATGATCTGAAAAGTAATGGGTAAGTCACATGTTCTTAGACTGGAGTTTTAAATCTAGTGAGGCATGCCAGATTCTTACCCAAGAATTTTAGGTGTGTACTGGAAAAAAATGAATGTAGAATTTTGATATTGAAGCTTCATTTTGATCTAGGCACCATCCATTAAGAAAACAGACAAATAGACCATAATCCATGAGCCAAGTAAATAAAAATAACTGCATCTTCCACTGTTGAAAACTCATAACAAGCTGCATGTGGATGACGTGCAGAATAAGAATAATTTGTGGGAATTATTCAGCAAATAAATTCAAATAAGGGATGCATTTGAGAGCATGATAATCTGCTCAATGACAACTAGCAAACAGAGAGGCAAAAATTGTCAGATAAATGACACATTATGAATTATTCACTCAGTTTTGCAACATGTTGATTATACTCTGTAATCAAATGCTGTGGAGCTTATTTAATCAGTGCAACTGTGGTCTGGAAAAGAAACATGGTTTCTCAGTTTACTCTTAACATGGGGATGAAGATGGTTTGTAAAACATCTAGCTCCATAGCTTTAATCCTACCAAAAATTTTTTTCCCATAATATGGCTCATTTGCCAAGTCACAATGACCATCATAAAGACTACTTTTCTTATTTTAGATAGACAGTTTTTCCCTTTGTGTAAGTACTGGACATAGCATTTATTTGAGCTTAACTGGAAGCCATTTTACATGTTAAAAGAACATTTTGTAAGGGAAATTCTGTTCTCACTTAACTTATATGAAAATAAGTTCCATACATTTTTGGACATAAATCTATTTGATGCTAACCATGATACATTATAAGATAACTGTACATTTATTTTTCAAATATTAATTGAATGTCAGTGTCATCATTCAGTACACAGGAAGAAAGTAAGTACAGCTGAAGAGCATAAAAAAACTATATATAGTAATGGAAAAGCAAGGATGAGACACAGGGCAGACAAGACAGAAAACAAAACTCCATAAATATACCCAGAAAATATGATATATGGGAGACACATACCCTTGTAAAGTGACTTGAGCTTCACCTCTGTCCCTCTGACACTGTCAGAGTCACTGCAGGGCTAAAGCAGGAATATGAATAGACCATCAAACTGGTATGAGCTGCACAGTGTGACAAATAGAATGATAAAGTAGGCACTGAGAGAAGGTTGTGCCGCTCTTCAAAAGTAGATCCAAATGTAAAGGTCTAGAAAGAGGTTTTCTATAAATATAGTATCAGTTCATTCCCCATAGCAGAAATAAGGGAATTCCCAATTTAAAGAGTCCCATAGTGTGTTAAGAAAAACAGTCAAGGGGGTCTTACCCACTTTCCCTGTCTTATACTAAAAGAGCCCATGGCTGTTCTGTACTTCACCACTTAGAAATATCACAAGATGCAGAACACAACTCTTCCTACACTGATGTTAAGTCTGGTCTTATGCCACATATCCTTAAGTCGTCACTATTAAAACCCTTAATGCCATTCAGTGTGGAATCACAGGCACTCTCAAGCTGGGAGAAACTGGACTTTTTAAAGTGAAACACCTGACTGTCTCTAAATGTACTGCAATATTTTTTACTGTCTCAGTATTGCCATATGTTCTGAGTGTTGAAAGTGCAAGAAAATGGACCAAGGTTTGGTTGTTAAATTAACAACACAGGTTTGCACTCCAGGGACTGACACCATTTTATTTTTTTTTGTCCTCAGGCAATAGAAATAGTTTTTGTTGTCATAATTTGAACAGAAGCTCAAACTTAACAAGGGATTTATTAGTTCCAGTTTCCACAGCGGGCAGCAGGAACCAAATGGAGACCAAAATACATGACTAGAACATTCAGTGTCTTCTAGCAAAGAAAAAATGCAAGAAAAAATATGGCTTATTTTTAAGCCATATTTTATTGAAATACATCCTGAAATTATGTAACATCCTTGGCTGAATAAAAATCTTTCAGCTGACGGACTTTGGAGAGCCTTCAGAAGACATCTCCTTTGCTAAGACTAAATAATTCTCTCCCACAAAAAAATATAGCTGTCTCTGCTCTATTTCATGACATCTACTACAGAAGAAACTTATAGGTTCTCTTCTATTTTATAAAATTTCCAATGAATTTTCAGGCTAAAGGGAGGTATCAAATAAATTCTAATTCCCAGGGTCTGAAGAAATGTTGAAATCTAAATTGACCATACTGCTGTTTCTCTGAGCTCTTATGTCCCATTTTAAGTAACGACAAGTCAAACTGTATCCCATTCCAACAGCAGATGATGAGTTTGAGATCAGTCATCATAAGAAACATCATAAGAAATCGAAAGCAAATATATATTGAGGATCTTCATGAATACTGTTGATAG
This sequence comes from Myiagra hebetior, assembly GCA_013397015.1. Taxonomy (NCBI): domain Eukaryota; kingdom Metazoa; phylum Chordata; class Aves; order Passeriformes; family Monarchidae; genus Myiagra; species Myiagra hebetior. The sequence continues at coordinate 93,567 of VWZQ01003258.1, read as the reverse complement.
ACTCCATAGCAAGTGGAACACAGCATTTGAATGAAAGCCAAATATCACTGAATTATAATTTATATTTAGGCAAGTGGTTTTGTTTGAGGCAGAAAATCCTTATTTTTCTACCTATGAATTTACTTTGTTAGGAAGCATTTTGAAAGACAGCACATTTTTTGGGCTTGTGGGGCCAGGTTTTTCTAGGGGAGTGGAGGGGGCAGTTATAAGGGAGACTTCTTTGAGAAGCTTTGAGAAGCTTCCCTTGTGTCAGATAGAGCAAACATCAGCCAGCTCTAAGACAGACCCACTGCTGGCTAAGGCCAGCAGTGATGATGGTAGCACCTCTGGGACAACAACTTTAAGAAGGGGCAAAATCTATACCACAACAGCAGGCAGAAAGAAGAGTGTGAATATGTAAGAAAAAGAGCCCTGCAGACACCCCGCTCAGAGAAGGAGGGGCAGGAGGTGCTTCAGCGACTGGAGCAGAGGTTCCCCTGCAGCCCATGGTGAGGCAGCTGTGCCCCTGCAGCCCATGGAGGTCCACACTGGAGCAGAGATCCATCTGCAGCCTGTGGAGAACATCATGCCAGAGCCGGGAAAGAGTGTGAGGAGTCCTCTCTCTGGGGAAAAAAGAGTGGTAGAGACAACATGTGATGAAATGACCACAGCCCCCATTACCTGTTTCCCTGCACTGCTTAGAGGGAGGAGGTAGAGAAAACTGGGAGCAAAGTTAAGCTCGGAAGGAAGGGAGGGGGTGAGCTGAAGGTGTTTTCAGATTTGGGTTTAATTCTCATTATACTTCCTGATACGACTAGCAACAAATTGAACTAATTTCCCCAAGCTGAGTCTGTTTTGCCTCTGGTTGTAATTGGTGAGTGATCTCTCCATGTGAGTCCAACAGTATGTGTGAATGAAGCAAGACAAGCTGCTTGTTTGGAGATGGTGCTTGCCCTGGAAATGAAAATAATAAAGAGGCAGGGGACTACAAACATTATCTGGATTAAATGGTTACCAAGAGGTTGACACAGGAATTTGAAATAAAGAAGCAGTATGAAAGGAACATGAAGACATGTAGTGGAGAAGAGACCACAGAGGGAAAACAGGTCAGTGGGGGGACCCCAGGGCCACCCAACCAGGAGGGGATGGGGAGAGTGGGGTATCTCTGTCAGCTACAGGTGTTCGGGGTTCTTTAGAAGAGGATGTTTCAGAATGTTCAGTATTGGGTCTCACCTGTTTATTGATGATATTGATATAGTTCACTGATTGCTAGTTGTGTTGCTAGTTAATAAACTGCTTCAATCATGATTTGGTTTAAAACGTGCACTGAGCAGTTCTTGCCTGAGACAATCTACATAATTTTAGACAGACAAGTCAAAAATTCAGTATATACTGTAACATTCTAGATCTTAGAGAGAAGAAGATGAAGGTGTCTTTCATATACTGTATTTCCAAATGATAAGGAAAATGATTGAAGAGAATGTCAGAAATGCAAATTGTGTATAGAAAGCAAGCATTCCCAAAATGAGTAAAGATTTTGTCAGAGAGCTCAGTATATCAAGTACATCAAGGACATGGTTGCACACACGTTCATTCTATATCTTAATGCATTTCTATTTCTTAAACTTATTTATAAATTCAAATTTTTATTTTAATAATAATGATAAAATTTCAATAATGAAAGGACATTTTAATCAGCATTAAATATTTCTTTGATAGACATTTTACCTTTTAATTAATTTTCTGTACAATAATTGTTTCTCTTCAAGTACTTTTTACGTGACACTGTAGGGATCAGAGACCAGAGCTGAGATATCAGAGATGTTGCAACTATGACAATAATTATTTTTCCAGCTGAAATCATGAAAGTAAATTTCCCTCTGGGAGTAGCTGTTTGATTTCGGTTCCATAAAAATTTGGTCTTAAATTAAAAAACAAACTTAGAAGCGCAGATTATTTAAATTAAAATATTTCAGCTAAATAATGACAACAGTATTATGTGGGAAATCAAAGTGTAAGAATTCCCATGGAACTGCCAATATTCTACTGTTTTAATTATCACACTTTACATTAAAACAGTTCTAACTGTTTGGCTTTAACAAAAAAGGCATTTCTTCATGTCTCATAATCAGATTACTTTTATTTCTCTTAAATCAGGATTTTTTTCCATTAAAATGCTTATTTTATCTAAATTTTTAATAAAATTTAATTTAGAAGTCAGTATTACCGGAGGTATATTTAGAAAAATGTTCTTGTTTTAGAGGAGACAATGATATCATGTGAATGGAGAATATCCTTGAAGTCTGATATTGTTATGTTGTTCATAAGGTATTCAACCAAACACTCAAATATTTGTGTTTCTTAATTTGATTTTATTTGGTAAAGTTCAAAGCAACGCAGACAAGCTGCTCCTAATAGCATTTTAAACTTTAAGCAAGTGTTGCTTTTTTAGTTCTTAAGTGGCAAAAAACAGTAAACATTTACTACTCTGCGAATGCAGAAATCCGGGAAACTAATACCCAGATTACTTAAATGGACAGTCCTAATGCCTCTTCATGTTTGTTTGATGATAATGTAGATGTTGGTCAAAACTAGCAACAACAGAAACTATCTAGTCCCTTTAGGGATTTGCATTGCAAAATTCTGGTCTGCTTGAACTCTTTTAGTCTCTAACAAAATTTCTTCATATTAGTAAAATAAGTGTATTTATATTCAGTTCATAATTTTAAAACTCTAGCAAAAAGTTCTTTTTAAATTATTAAAGATACTTTCAAAACTTGAAGGTCATTTTGTTCACTAAGTAGTGGATCAAATAAGTCCTTCCTCCCCAAAACTCTTGAGTAACCCCAGGGACACTTTTCCTTGAAATATTGATGTTTAGTAGTGCCCAGTTCAGATTTCATAAAATGGAATTATGAAACAAAAATAAAATAAGACATTGCCTAAATTTATATGTTAAAACTTGCTTCTCAGCACATTTAAAAACAATGTACTGGTTTTCTACATCAGTCACCTTTCATCAATGCTGGTATTAAGGCAGATCAAGGAAGGGAAGAAAACTCATGTTCAGGAGCAAGCCATGTTGAAAACATGTCAGGCAGTAGAAGAGCAAACTACACAGCAACATTTTGAAAATTCCAGAAAGAGTCCTTCAAGGAGAGGGGATATATGTCTATTTTAACAATTTTACAAGTATCTATCCCGCCTTGGTAAGCAACTTGTTGGGCTAAACACTTAGTTTTTAGATGGTGTATGGATGTGTTTGGCTCAGCTGTTTTATCTCAACACAGAAAATTCCTCTAGAGCTGTTCTAATCAGTGTTTCTGAATGTAGCATGGACAGCTGGACAGACTCACCCACCAGGCACATAGTACATCTCACCACACACAGCTCTTGGTAGTCACTACCCTGGTGTGCCTACATTTGTCAGTGTCTGTAAGCACAATAAATGTTCTGGCACCTGATGCCATAAAATCATAAAAGGCTGCTATACACAGCACAGGGCAATCCAATAAATGTTCACTGCACAATGTTTACTTTAGAGAAAATTTATGTTGGCTCTTAAATGGATTCATGCTTGCTGTAAAGCAATACTCATCTCTATCCGGCTGCATATTTTCACAAAAACTTTATAAACTTCATTTCTTTCTGGCATCTTTGCTGAATTTGGTAGAGATTCTCTAACAGAGCTAGAGGTTATTAGGGGTAGAAGTGCACTTAGCTGAATACTCAGTGATATATATTGTGATCATATTATTTCCTCAGACTCAGGATTAGGAAAGAAAAAATTGACTATTTCAGATTTCTCCATCCATCCATCCATCCATCCATCCATCCATCCATCCATCCATCCATCCATCCATCCATCCATCCATTTCCTGCTTTTGAATACAATTAAAAAAGAAAAGCAAACAACCAAAACACACAAACAAAAAAAAACCTAAACCCCAACACAATGTTGTTTTTTCCTGGTTTTTTTTTCATTTGTTTAGGGTTATTTTAGGTGCAGACATTTTGCTGATTATGTCCAGGTATCAAAGAATTGTTTGCGGCAGGAAAAATGTGCCCAAGTTAAAGTATTTCAAGTTGATATATTTAAAATAAATGTTTGATATTTTTAATTTTAAATTATTTTAATTTTCTACCTAGTTTTCTGTGGCTAAAAATCTCAGGTTTCAAAATTTTTTTATTTCCAAGAGTTGCCTATTGAATGAAAGGAATAAATTCAGGGCACAACTGACAGGTAAAATAAAATAAGCCCTTGTACAAATCTGCAATTAGCTAGAAAAAAAATATTCTTTACTTAACACTAATAACAATGAAAATAAAGGTCTTTTTTTATGCATTGCAGACCATGGCAGAAATTTTATTCTTCCTCAAACTTTCAGTATTTATAACTCCTTTCCATTCCACAGTATATTCTGTGGCTATGTAGGACAAATAATTCTCCAAGATATTTCATGTCTGTCCATAGAATACAGCTACAAACTATCAAATATATCTCTTCAAGTCTGGAGAATCACTGCTTTTAGACAGATGGTGTGTTCTTCTTTGCAGTTATTATCCTCAATGCATCTATTTATGCATTAGATAAAGATCTTAATAAATTTGTGACCACTATATGTTGGCAAATCCTTCAAAGCCTTGGAAGGAAGGAGATAGACAGTTTCAAGTAAAAACTCAAAACTGTGGATGTTCTTCTGTCATATTTGAATTCCTTGACTCAGGCAAATTGGACTGTTATATTACAGGAGATGAGGATTTCTGAAAGATTTGTGCTGTTAGCTTTTCATTTGAGTGGAAATGTTAGAAAGCTGTCCTTACCCTTTGTAGTTCTGAAATTTCTACTGCTAGGCAAAGCTGAAACTGTAATTTCAAATAAAACTGAAAATGTATTTTTTAATGAAAAATGTATAATCTTCAAAATTGAAAAAGTTATGGCAAGCCTTGTTATTTCAGATTCTAAAGAATTTCAGAGGGGTCTTTTCTAATATAACCTGGTTTGTTTCTGCATCAATTTATTTGACATTTTTAAGTGCCGGGAGCATTTTCTGAGTAAATCTTTGATTTATTTTAGAAATTAAAGAGAAAAGATTTTATTTTGTCTTTATCTATATTTGTTTCTACCTTAAAATAATCAGCAGTGGTAACACATGACAAGATACTATTCTAATTAGAAACATGAATTAATGCCACAGATAAGTCTGAAAAATAATAATCTAAAACTGAAATGCACAATAATAATTAAATCTAAAATTTTTATGTTCATTTAGACTTTGAAGATTGGCATATCTCAATACCATTGGCAACTCTTGCTTGATAAGTCTACAGCTGCAAAACTTGTATGTGGGGAGTGAGACACATTGGGAGAGCCATGAGAACACTTGGCACAATAAAAGCCTATCCAGTATCTGACTCTTAGTAGTGGTGTTGCTCCTTCACCTTCCCAAATATTAAATGTGTGCAAAGAAGATCTTATTTAACTGAGAAATGCAAATCATTGAGGCAGAACATGTAATCCAATCTGTCTCAACTGAAAAGTACGTTTAAAGCTATGCTAAGAGCGAGTTTCAAGCAAGTATAGTCACTATTTTAATCATACTGAAGTTGTGGAAAACATTTTTGCCTCAAAGCATTGTAAGAGCTTTCTTTAATTTTTTTTTTTTTGGTATGCTTATTTGTATTTTATTAGGATTTATGATAATGTTCATGACAGAAAGACTTCTATGCATGCTGCTGAGGCTTCAAAACCAAGTATGGATTTGCTGAGAACTGAAAATGAACATGCCTTGCCTTGTGTGGTGCTGTTCAAGTTTTGTGCTGTGTGCAGTCTCCTACCCTTCTCCATCATGTCTATATGCTATCCTGACAGCAATAGTACCCAGATACATACATAGAGTCAGAAAGTTTCAATACACAGAGGAACTTCTTTTATTTCCTTAAATGAAAATGTAGAATAAAATCTGTGCTTGTAAGTATTCCAATGTTTTTTATATGACCCTATTTCCAGTTTCTTATATAATTTTTAAACTTGAAACACTTGAGATTCAATTTTCTATGGTGGTGTCTGCTTCTGGTAGATTTTTCTTTTTCTTTTTCTTTCTTTTTTTTTTTTTCTTTGTGGAAAAATTACTTTGTTGCTTCTGATGACATAGTTAATAAAAATATTACTTGAATTTTTAAAATAGTTGTGGTTAGCACTTTCAGTCTGAGCCACAAAGTATGTGAGAGAGTGATGCTGAAGTACAGATTGCATTCAAAATTTCTCTTTCTTTCAGCATGTGCATTGTGATACATTCTTGGTTTGTTTCTGATAAATTACCATTAAAATATATGAGCAATTTGACCCTGTATGAAACAAAAGCACCTCAGACTTCACTGATTACAAATACAAGAGTTTGGAAATTTGATCTAGTTCAATAATAATGTACATAAAATTATTAAAGGCTTTCAGTAAATACAGGAGAGAATTAAACATGAAACTTGAAAAATATTGTCAAAGGATTTTCTATGCCATTTTTTAAAACTAGTAAAAAGTAGATTATAAAAAAATGAAAACTTAGTATTTTCTCTATCATGAAAAAATATCCATTCACTGTTAGATGTTTGCATAGTTTGTTTTCAGACTGTCTCATTTTTTATATTGTCTCAAAGATTCTTGTCACCTTTCTGAATCACTTTGTCCCTCTTTAGTATAACAATACTAATACAGCCTTTCCTACTGACAGCTAATCTCTTCTCCATGTAATCAATGTGTCTTCCCCGTACTGCACCACAATTCTGAGCTTTTTTAGATCTGTAGAACAAGATCTCACAGCAACCTCCAGCTAATTCACTGTACCTCTTACATTGTATAAATAACAGTATAAACAAGGACACTCCACATATTCTTCCCTGTTACTCTTTCTGAATATTTTCTTTTCCTGGATGCACATAATTGTTAAATTATTCTAAGGAAAGCTGACATAATCCCATTAGAACCAAACCACCAATTAGTGTCACTTTCTGGATTTCTTATTGATCCCTTGCTTTTTGTCCATTTACCCTGTAAATTTCTAAAGGCATGGCTAATGTCTTTTACAGCTCACATTACAATTACCACAGGATAGTATTTACCAGGCAATCATAAAAAAAGAAAACAACACTAATGATCTCTCCCCCAATAAGCATAGTGCAATAGCTGCAAGGGAAAAAATTACCTGAACAAAGCTATTTCTGCAGGAATTTTCATTCCTTTTTGTGTACCAATTTGACATGCAGAAGCTGTTATATATAAAGTAAACAGTATTTTTACTGAAACTATACTATGATCATTGTGTGTAGTTGATTTAGACTGTAGATTTAATTTTTCTCTCCACTTCAGTAAGAGTTTAGGGTATCTGTATATAATTTTATTATTTGCAAGTGCTTCAGGTGCTGAAATTACCATCTTTTACAGCATCCCATACCTGAGAATCCAATTGATTTTCTATATTTGTATCTTGAACAGGTAAATATGTGATATTTCCCTTGCTGTAAATCAGTAAATATTGCTGCTTGACACCTTTTATATACTTAGTATTTTGACAGGACATAATCCCTCCATTTCATGCTTTTACTTCTTTTCAGTACCTTCGCACTGAATAAATGTCCAAACTGTGGTAATTTCCTCTTGTTGCCAACAGCCCATACCTGATTCTATAGTGAGTCATTAACTTCAAACCAAACATTAATTGCAGAAAATATACTGTACACATAAAGATCAGACCTAAGGAGAGATTTTTTTGAAAAAAAAATCTAGTATATTCATTCTATTTCATATTCTGAAGTTGGAAACAAGGTTAATAGCATGAAATTAGAAATATTTTTTCTCTTAGGGACTATTCCTCCACTTACTAAATCCTGTAATTCCAGACTGTAAAAATTTGTTTTATTAAGGTGGACTGCTGTCAGAAGTTTCTGGAGTTTTGGAAAAAAGCTCACCTTGGTATGAGAAAGATCCTCTCCTAGTGGTAAGCTTATAAAAAGAAAATATAGTCATCCCTAGAAAAGGCATTGTCAAATTGTAGTAGCCATTCTTATCTGTGTATTCATTCATTTAAGATGAACAGTGTTTGCTGTCATTGACGTTTAATACTGTGGTTTACTTTGGGATTAGACCTTGCTTTTTGCTATCACATTTTTCTTCCAGGTGGAATTGCAGTCAAAGAGAAAGGAAATCTGGATTAATCCTGTTTGATTATTTGCTTGTTTGTTGGTTTTGTTTTTTGTTTTAACCAGGAGAACATATTATAGGGCTCTTCCTTTGGTTTGAAAGGGATCTTTGCATTTGACAAAAACCTGATGGTTCTGCTCACATTGGCTTTTACAAACCTGTGCTTCATTTACCTGTAAAGAGGAGTAATATCTGTCCCTTACATCTTCCCCAAACAGATAAAAGGAGACAACTCACTATGGTTATATTACTATCTAAGTTTTCTAATTTTGTATGCTGCTATTTACTAACCTGTTCCCATAGACTAGAATAAAATTCTATTAACTGATTTTACTAACATCAGAATTATGTTTTAATTTTTGGTATCTCTCTAGCACTGTTCAGAAAAAATAAGTATTTGGTTGCAACCCGGACACCTATCTCTATAAAAGTATAAAACAGCTTCTTCATACAAATTCCATACTCATGCCAAGATTTTCAAAGGATTGTCTTTCTCTTCTTATTCCTTCATAGGTTCTGTAAGAAGACAATAGTAGTGTTCATAATAAGATTTTGAAGTTATAAACGAAGATAAACACATTATTTTCCATATATTCAAGTTTCACATTGTCACAGGAAGACTAGGCATCATTTCAAATAGAAAGTATGAAAGAGTGACACAGATTATATTATAATCTTTACATTACAGGTCATTTATGAAGTAGCCTCATCAAAATAATTACACAAAATTATGACATTTATGTTATTCTCAGACTGATGAAACAGAAAAAATACTAACCTGGATATTATGAATACACACCATATTTCATACATTTATCAGCACAGCTGAGATAATTTTGTGTTTCTTACACTGACAAAGTGCAAAATGAAACAAGTAAGATAAGAACTCTACCTGGGTTTTTTGCATCAACAAACAAGGAGTCTGCAAAAGAGAATTTATTCTATTGGACAATTCTATTGGACATGTAGAATATAAGACTTGAGAACTAGGATGTCAACATAATTCTATTATTTTAAACACAGGTATAGTGTGGGTTGCTCCCATATCAAAAGAATCATCTCAAAATGTAATAAAAGTATTTAACTTTACAGCATTTTATGCTCAAAAGTTTAGAATTTATAAACTTAATATAGCCATGAGGATATGAGAAAAATCCTAGCAAGATAAGACCATTGACTGACATAAACATAACCAGGTTTATTTCAAAAATACTTGAAGCATTGTAGTTTCTTTTTATCCTAACTATGTTAATTTAAGAAAACTCTTAAATCCGTATAAAAATTTTTATAGTAAAATTTTACCTGGTAAGATATAGGTTATTTAACTTTCAACAAAATGTAATATTATAAAGAACCCATTATTTTTTCTTCAATAATGATTTCCTCAAATTCAAATATGTAATCTTTAGGAGCTGTTTGCCACTAAAACTCATTAAAATTCTTTCTGAAATGGACTGTAACCTTGCACTTATAGCAGATCAGTTTACTGTAATGATGTTGTCAAAAAATTGTCTGTTTCATCATGGAACGAGTTCTCCTGCCCCGTCCCTTTAATTCATTTAATAAAGTGTAATATGGTGAGATTTTTTTTTGATCCTAAAATATGACTGAATTATTTTTTTTCAATTACTTCTCAATGCTCACAGCTGTGTATCCTTCCTAAAACACAGTCCCCTTTGATTCCTGAATTATTTTAGCCCATAATTCATTGCTAATGCAATTTTAAAATTATTAGCAAATCAAAAATACATTTTTATTCCAAGAACTATGAATTCAAAATTTTCAGTGTCTGTTATGAAAACAGTACAAAACTTATTTTGACAGAATTATTTCTTTAATTATTTTTTAACATAGATTTTTCTAATTATATGGTTTTGGAATAGTTGGAAAAAAATCATATTAAGACAGGTCTCAGTAAGTTCCAGTTCTTTTTAAATGTGATGTCAGAAATATTTATGCTGCTATTTGAGACAGCTTTCCAGGTTCAAGGAAAGCCTTTCCCTTAGGAATTTTTTTTTTACAACCAGTTGTCACATTTTCAGGTAGATAAAAGCTTTAGAATTGGGAGAAGTGTTATTAATCACTTTTTTGAAACAATTTTTCTCAGACAGAATGCTGATAAAAAATGAACTAAAATAAATTGTAGGTGAATAAAGTTGGGTCAAAGTTATCTAGATGAAGAAGACAAAGAGAGTCTAGCAATATTTACTGGAGCATGAAAAAATCCAAACAAAATCCCTGCAACCACAGCAGAAGCTCTTATATTTTACAGGTTAAAAATTTTCCTTTATTCAACTGGAAAGTATTTTTTTACTGTTATATACATCTGTGATACCTTTATTAAATTATTTTCATTAATCTTATCCTTGATTCTTTTACGATATTATTTTCTGGGCATGTGTGGATGGGAAAGAAAATCTGGAGGTGTTTTATACTTCTTTCTGAAAATTGAAGCAATCAAGAAAAAATTTCAGGACAACAAAAACTTAAACCTCCATCATTCCCCCAATTTCTTTTAGCTGTTGTTTACATCCCATTGTATTATATTTATACAACTATTATTCTAGGAATTCTTTTAGGATCAACAAATTTTATTTAAAGATGCATAATGCCATTGCAACCAAAGGGGTTGGTAAGATGGACATGTCATCTTTTCTTTGTGCATGAGACCCTGAATGAATTATCTTCTATTTTGAGCCTTTTTCTAATATAATAATTGCTTTGATCATGAAGGTTCATTTTACCTCATGAAAATGCACATGAAATATCTGCTCTGACCCTGATTCTCATTAAGTCACACTCCTCTTGTAAGCTATTAGTCCACAGTTTTTCTCTTCATGTCTGTGAATGAACAGAACCCCCTTTTGCTTGTATATTGTTCAGTGTCTAACTACAAATAAAAATTCACTTTACTGCTTCAAATTATTAATAAAGTAAAATAATTCAAAATAACCTTGAAACATTGGCTGAATATATAAATAATGATGGAGAAAACGTTTCCCGCTAATTATGTTTTTTGTTGTTTTCGTTTGCAATGCATTCCAATGTTTATATAAGCATGTGTACACACACAACTTAAGGTATGTGTATTCTTTTAAATTAATAAGAACTGAAACATCTATCAGCGTTCATAAGGTTTCTCTTCATGTGCTACCATGATATAAAATAACTGTTTGAGAAAATTGGTTCTATCTCCTTTCACTTTTAAACAGTAATTTAGCTAAGAGAGGTTTGCTAATTATCTCTGCACAAGCTATTCAAGTTATACTAGGTAACAAGTCTGCAATTTATCCCTGACTAACTGTATTGATTTCTCCCTTGCCAGCTATAATCAGATAAATAAACCAATAAGCAACACTTGTTCTTATCATCTCTGCAGTTCAACAATACTCAGCTTAATTTACTGCTTTCTGGCAAACATCCCTGGAGAACTTACCCTTTTCATATCTAACTGGCATATGAGCTATCTGCTCATACCTGATACATCATTTCCCTAATAGCAAAAAAATAAAGCAAAGTGAATCCCTAATGACCATACACCTGCTTTGGGAGTCACATTCCATTGCTTTAGTCTTGCTTTAAATCAATGTTTGCATTGTTTGGGGTTTTAACATCCTTATTTGCTGGTAATAGCAGCTGTTCTCTTAGCTTATGCATGGATACACTTACTTACTCTTCTCTCAGCTGCAAGCAGTACTGTATTTTTGAGAGATTAATTCTGAATTATTTCAACATCCTTGAATTTGACTCTGCTATTTTTGATTTCTGTTTCTCTTGGAAAGCAGGAAGCTTTGAACATCTCTGTCTTGTTGACAGAGCACTGACACAGCTGCCAAGTGCTTTATACATGAACACGTTACCAGGCCAACCCTTTGAAAAGGTAGATACAAGATAAGTAGCAAACATGGAAATTTGTTTTAATATTTAGTCCTTTTCTAAGCATGAGCTGGTTTGAAAGAGATTTATATTAGTTATGCACTATGACTCAACCAGAGTTGCACCTTTCTCTTGGATCTCTTGAGGTAGGCAATTATTCATTGAGTGAGAAAGTCTAAGTCTGTAGCTGAGATACAGAAAACATGCCTTAGATTTCCTTCTCTATTTAAAGTGTATGAGAGGTGAAAACCTGAATCTTCTATATCTAGGTGAATCATTATATCAAAATGTATTCTCTTCACCTTAGACATTTAATTAAGAAAGACACACTAGGAGTGCTAAGATATTATACAACAGTAATTCTTAAATGTCTTAAACACCTCATAGACGCCTTTATTCTAAAATATTAAAGGCAATTGATTTTTTTTTAAGATAAAAGATGTTGAGATCTCTGCTCTGTTTCAGAGGGAATAAAAACAACTATCAGGATCTAGATTTCTTTTTTTTTCCTCAGAAGGAAACAGATGCCTCTTTCCACCCACTCCTATGTATTTTGCAAATGAGCTGAACTTCACTCTAGAGAACACAAACATAGGAAAAGTACATGGTTTATTATTTAATAAAATCCCTTTCTAACATTTTTTTTTTTAAATGTTGCATTAGATTTACTCTTTACCAGTATTGATTACACAGCGGCAAGTGAGACTGCAATGAGTAACTGTGTTGGCTTTGGAATTTCCAGCTAAAGATTTTCATCTCATAAGCTCCTCAGACTTTTCTTTTCTGAATTTTAACCGTCCAAAGTTCTTTTACTTGAATGCTATGATTTCATGGATTTATACTCAACTTTAATTTCATGGCAATATTTCTGTTTGCGCCTTTTTCAGGATTTGCATTGCAGTTACACAACATTTTTTTCATGTTTGTATGTAATGTAAGGAAAAGGTCTATACATTCAAGATCTAATGCCAAGTAGAATAGAAGTAATGTTAGTTTTGGGACATTTTTATACATTCACATGCAACAATAATTGCTAGAATGGTAATTTGAACCAGCTTAAACAAAGCTATTATAACTTCAACGATAATAACAAGACAGGAGGAAGAGGTTAAGTTAATCAGAGAGGTTCAAAAATGTCCAGAGAAATATGTAACATGGATTATCTTCTGCCAATGAAAATTCATGGATTTGCATTATGGACCAATGTGAACAGTATGTCAACTGTTGCTTTGGAAGTGAGATTGGAGTAGGGCATAATGGTTAGTTCTGCCAAAGTACATTAGGATCTAGTGGTGTTTCCACTGGGATGACTAATTTTTTAAAATGTGGTGATGCCCAAGAACTGTCACATATGGCTACCATATGTTTTATGAAAGTTCATATATCTTTTATCCATATAGACCATAAAAGTAAAAATGGAATGTAGTGAATGTAGTGAGGATTTATTTTAAAACTTACTGGCTTTATTTGGAAAAAAATACTCCTACTATTCTCCTGTTGAACTACTTCAGTATTAACTGAATATTGCAGCCTTGTATTGTATCACTTAGCAAAAATACTTTGTAAGTTGCAAGTTGCAGCATGTCACATTAAAATTCAGTTTAAAATTTTCAGCATCATTTCCCTTTACAAGATTTCTGACATTTCCCAAGCCCAAAAATCATCTATACCTCTCTCCATCAGCTTTTCTAATATAGAAATTATCCACCTGGTCTGAACTACTGTTCCTGCAGTAGTTGGTAAATCACCGACTTGTGCCCTTGCAGGATGGTAGTGTGACCCCTGTACTCTTTAAAGGGTGTCAGCTCTCCTTTTGAAGCTGAGTTAACTAGCAGTTTCATTGCAAATCTAAAAATGTTACAGAAAGTGGCATTCGTGCTATACTAACCTTTGTAACCCTCTGGCAGCTCCTCCAACCTGGAGCTCTGAAGAAGGTTTAATATTTTCAGATAAATGACTACAGTTTTCTAGGGGTATAATGTGTGCTCATATGGATTTTTAATTAAGATTCTCTTTAGGTGTCCCAGAACACCGTAACAAAATACCATTAAATTACGGATCAGGATTGGGCCACTATTGCATAAAAAGAGTGAAACTGACATTGCTTTCCTCATTTGCACAGCAGCTAAATTCTGTTAAAAAATTCAACCCTCCTGTAAGTGACGTATCCTCTCTCCCTGTTCATAATGTTAATAAACTCTAGACCAATAATAAAACATTTTTTTGATTTTCATACTCAGTCAAGAAACAGTTAGATTCCTTTAACACATTTGGGTCTTTGACATAAAACAGTTTTTGAACTCTACCTGTTCTATGTTAGTATCTCAGGCTGTTAAGTCACTGTGATTCATGTTCCTGTACTATCTGCCTTACTTTTTTATTGGGATTGTTGGTACTGCTGCAGCACTCTAACACATAACTAAATACATACTATAACCCTAATGGAATATATTGGTCCAATATAAAAAATGTTGGATTAATTTCTTGGCCTAATGTACTAAGAAAAATTGGTAGGTTATATATTGTCCTCCTTGGCCCAAAAATAATGAAAATAGTGAGAATAATTTTATAGAACTTCAACCAATCATTGCCACTGCTGAAGTTTATACATCAAGGTTAAAATGACTCATTCAATATGCACATAGACTACAGACCAGATTTTCAAAAGAAATTATCTTTTGCTTCAGCATTTAAAAAGAGTCTGGATTTTCATAAAACCCAAGTACCCAGCTTGCCAAGTACCTCACACAATCTGGTCGTTAATTCTTGTAAACTGTTTTAAAAGTACAGTGCTGTGGAAACTAATTGCAGTTTTTATGGTTGTACAAAAATTTTTTTTGCACCCTGTTTCTGAGAGGAACAGAGATATTTACCATATTTACTGCATCCATGAAAGATTCTTCAAAGTCATTACACAGGAATGTACAGTTATGGACATCATCAATAGCTTGTGGCAGATAGTATTCACAAATAACATCCTGTTAGGATGTAGATATCCTGGTAACTAACTTTACTGCAGCTTTGTATGCCTGATCAGATGAATAATTTTCTAGTTGCCCTTGCACTATATATGTAGGAAGTCAGGAAGGAAGTAAACTGATGAAACAAATAAAATATTTACTTACTTACACTATTTTATTTGTAATAATCTTACAGTATTTTTTTACAAAAGTGTGGTGAGTTACTTGTCAGTGCTGCTAATTCCGGGAAGTCCTGCTGTGCTCACAGTGCCTGAAACTTGGTGAGCAAGCCTGTCTGTCTCTGCCCCCTTTTTCATTTTCACACTGAGCTTCCAGTGCTTATTGGTTTTATTCATAATGTATTTAATAATATTTTTGTGCCTGTTTTAGTGGAAGATGTCCATGGCCATGGCAGAGGGGTGGGAGGAGTGAGGCTGGAGCTGATCTTAAGGGTCCCTTTTAAACCAAACCATTCTGTGGTTCTGTTATTCTATGATTTTTTTACTGGGATGCTGCCAGGAGGAGCGTGTTCATCTTTTGGGAGTCTCCATTAGGATGGAGATGGAGACAAATCAGTACCAAAACCACGTCTCCTAGAAAGATTGTTACATACAGAATATACTTTGAGTATCTAATTCTTTATATTTGGGTTATGTTTTCATTTCTTTCTATTTATAATTTTCCCACAGATCAGAGTTTAATACAACAGTTTCCATTTCTTTTCCCATTGTAGTTAATCAGCTTTAAGTTCTGATGGTTTCTGCTGTCTTCCAGACCTTCAGCTCACTGATTTTGACCTTGTGCCACCACTTTTCCTGACACCAGAATTACTTACATATTTTCCCAAAGCAATAATCTACTCATATAATCTCACTAATGAGATTGTGCAATTAAAGACAGTCGGGGCCCTGAATGGACCAAGATGCCTTGTAACATCTTCCTGGTGTCCTTGGGAGCTTGGCTGCCTCTATTCAAGTTCAGCTTTAATTTTCCATATCTGTGTGGCATGGGACCAGACCACCAACACAGAGGTGAGCTGTGAGAAGGAGCTGTACAGTCTCTGTCCCCTTTGCTTGGGAGCTGTATTCAAGCTCAGGCCCTAGCTCTATGTCCTTGAGTGAGTTCTGTCACATCTGCATGTACCTCTTCTCAGCACTGCACCTGCTATCCCTGAGCTGGATTCACTGACTTGGCTTCCTAGCCTGGCCTTGGACTTTCATGGACACCGCAGGCAATCACAGGGCTGTTCTCTGGCCTCTGGCACTGAAACCTCTGCTCTCCTTGCACAGTTACTGTGGATAGTGACCCTCGTGGGTGCCATCACTGCCCTGCCACCCTTGTCACTCCTGTCTCCCCTTTCAGTGCAGTCTGCCCCTGCTGTCTCCTGTGTAACATGCTCTGTGACACCACGTTAGGAAGTGCGATGGCTAAAGTAAGATGATGTATAGTATTCTGAAATGTACTTATTAGCTGAGTGTGTGACTATTTCTGAAATGGAGGGAGTGTTTTCAGATAAGGACTAATCTTTACTACAGGAAATTCATGGTATTAGCTTAATCCTTGAATACAGAGCATAGATGAATAATGTGGTACTCTTTTAATAGAAATGACTTCTTTTACTTTGCACTGAAGTAGTTTTCTCTGAGGAAAAATATGTCCAAATACTTCTTTCAACATATTCTTGGACAGTAAATAATTTCTCCTTTTTCAGTTAAGTGTTTTCTCATTCTGCTGTACACAGAATTTGGGAAGAGGAAAGGGGAAATCTTAAATAGTAACAGAAAGGACAAATTGTGGATGTTAATGTGAAAAACTGCTAGACTTGAAGCCAGAAATGAATTATGTGAGATAATGGAGAAAAACATCTTCTGACACACCTGACAAGTGAAACCAGTTGTATCTTAAGGCACTGGAGTTGGTCAGTACCTGTAGAAGAGCCCTAATAAGATTTCAAATGAAAACAGCTAGTATCAAACATGAAACTTACTCATCCAAAACTGCTGTTTATCTGCTAAAAGAATTAACATTTGGAACACTTGCTCTTAATATATTGCAATGCAAATAAGCAGTACACATGTTTAATAGTTCATTCTGAAGAGGTTATTTGTAAGTTGCAGAAAATCGTCCTAGAGGCAGCGTTTTCAAAAATGAAAAACAGTATTTAGGCTCTTGCATCACAAGTGAATAAACCAGGCAAAGATATACAAGTAGCTGACAGATCTTTAGGAACTGTGTTGAAAGCAGCTGCTTCAGGCTTAGACCCTCTCTTATATTTAATATGTAAATTTGAGAGCTCTGATAGTGAAAATCTCTTTTTGTAGATCAGTTTGCAGTAGCATAGGAATGCAAGCTATTCTGTTCATTTGAGGAAACAAGCTTTCTTCCTTCAGATTCTCACTTTGTCATCTCTCTTCCATTCATGTATGATCATACAGATATGTAATTTGTGCCTAAAACCTGAATTTATAGAAGAGTTCACTGTCAAAACTTGTGGTTAAAGAGGAAGAGTTACAAACATGGAAAAAACCCTATCCATGCTGATACAATTAAACCTGATTAATCTGTCTGGTGGTGTTCGGTACCATTAATTGATCAAGGGGAAGAAGAGATTCTATCAGTTTAAAGTCTATCTCCACTAGGGGACGTTGCTAATATAATTGTTTTCAAAATCTTCTGTTCTTCAGATTAAATTTTTAAGTAAATTAATTAAGTGTTAGTTTATCAGCTTTCCTTCCTGTCTTTCTGTTAAGAAAGGCTCAGTCTGGTAGGATTTTGCTCTTGTGCAGCTGAGCAAAAAGAATGGATGGGTGCAAGTGTGGGGGAAGAGAGAGCGGTCAACAATGCTTAAGCAGGGTGAGAGGCTGCTGGGTTCTGATCCTGAAACTGGTTGGGAATTTTAGGATAAGTAGGCAATGGAAAAAAAAGTAGATATAATTTAGAAATAACATGCTTGTTATGATCTTCCTTCACAGAAAATTCTCACATGAAATTACATCATCTGCCTCCCTCTGGATGTATGAATTTTGAATCTCTTGCTGAAGAGTATTTTACTAACTAGGAGAGATTGAAAGTGTTCCTTTAGTCCATCCCTTCTCTAGGTCTGACCTAGCTTCATTGTTGAGACAACATCTTGAAGAATGGAAGTTGTGACTTCAGGTGTAGTTGTGGTGGGAGAATAGGAAGGCCTACAGGCTGGAGCGATTCATGCACCTGAATATGTAAGTTGGGACAATGCAACCATGAGCTGTAGTGGTGAAATGGGATAGGTGAAACAAATGAAACATTGAGATGCACAGAAATCATAGAACATCTTATTTTCTTTACATGTAAACAGGTATGTTAGAACCAGACTCTTGTTTCTACAAAATTATAATATATTTTATACTGATTTCACCTGCTCTTTCCATATTTCAAATGGAAAGCAGTACTATTTTTGGCTTGCCTATTGGATTTCACTTAATTTTATGAAGCGAGTTACAAAATGATGTAAAAGCTTGAAAGCAGAAACCTAAGACTTCAAGTTTGGAATACATGCTGGAATACACCAAATTCATAGCTAACAGAGAAAATTATGGTGTGTCCTGAAGGAGCCGTACATGCTGTCATATATTTTGGGAGTGGTTATAGGGAAAAGGTCAGAACTGATGTACCATGGCAAGAAAATTACACTAGCTGCTGCAAAAGGTAATTTCTTTCCATAGGGAGATGAATTCATGGACTAAATGCTGTTGAGTTGAGCCTCAGCCCTGATAATATTCCATGCACTATTCATCTATTCACATAGGAATTAAATAAAGCTATCCTGAAAGCTATAGATCTGTTATAACTTGAACATACTCACACAGAACTGCATTATACAATGGACCAGGACCTAAACCTGACAGCAATAAATATAAGTTACTTTAAGGCATCAGTTTCCTCAATTGATTCTGTAGAATTATCCACATAGTTAAAAATATACATTTTTTATCTTTACCCTCTGTGACTATGACTAAAGGCATAAAAAAGTTGCACTTAAATAAGCAGGCAAAAAAGAAATATTATAAAATCTCTGGTAATTGATGGTAATGTAAACAACATTTATACATGAAAACTATAAGTTAATTTAGAAATGCCTGCAAAGGTTTGAATCTGATTTATTTCTCAATCCAAAACAGATTATTTTAATTGAATTGATGGTGTTTTAGGGTTTCATCTTAGAAGACATAATATAATGCAGTATATGAATAGCATACATTAGAAAGTATTGTCAGCAGTAGTGAATGAGATGTTCTTCAAAGTACATGAATATAATTACAGCTTCTTTGAGGTCAAGCCAATCCTAGGGGAGCTAGGACTTCACAGAGACATA
This sequence comes from Myiagra hebetior, assembly GCA_013397015.1. Lineage (NCBI taxonomy): Eukaryota > Metazoa > Chordata > Aves > Passeriformes > Monarchidae > Myiagra > Myiagra hebetior. The sequence goes on along the minus strand of VWZQ01003258.1, from coordinate 74,207 downwards.
AGACGTACACCTACACAAGATTTAGGGTTTTATAAAATACATCATTGATCTCCAAATATAAAATAAAGGAATTAATACTTCTCCAATCTGTTCCTCCTTGGTTTTAGTCAACAAAAAAAAAGCGGTTGATAGAAGTTACAGAAAAAAAATGCAAAAGTCAAAAAAATTCTTGAAACTTGGTTTCATAATGAAAGTATCACATTATCTAATAAGGAAAAGAGATTAAATAGTCCTTCAGAAAACCTGTCAAAACAGATTACTTAATAAAGAAATACCATTATTATCATAGAAGTATCTTAACATAAGTCACCATAGTTATGAATCAGACTGACAAGGACAGTAAATTCTGGCTCATTTTCCATCTTTAAGTATTTTGAGGCGTTACCCAAGTTTTTTGGACAGCTTTTAGATTCTCTAGCTGAACTATGAGTATATACTAACTTTTAGAGTTTATTGGTTTTAATTAGTTTTCCTGGCAGCAATGACAGTGAAGGGATACAAATTATACTAAAGCACACAGTATCTTAGATTATCCTAATAATTTTCCTTGACCAGTAATTTTGGAGCAATTGCAAAATATTGCCAACAGGCCCACCATTCTTTTTGTGAAAGCAGTGCATTTATAATCTTATTGTGTATGATATACAAGAAAGTAAGGCAATCTTTTACTGCTGTTAGAATAACAAAAAAAATGATAGCAGAGGAAACAAAAAAAAAAGTATATGTAGAAAAAAAAAGGCAGCAGAATACATAGCAACAAAAAGAATAAAAAAATAAGAAGTTAGGAATAGAGAAAAACATATGGAAGAGGAAAATAGCCAATAGTAAAGGGTGTACAGAAAGTGAATTACAAATTCTAAGGAAGTCAGCCTGGAAATAAAAAACTGTGATGCGCCGAAAAAAAGAAAGAAAAATAAAAGAAAGGAAAGAAATTTTAAAAGAAAATACAAACCGAAAGAAAAATGGGAAAAAAAAATGAAACTGTCTAATTTAGGGGTTTGTCGGGTAGCAAAGAAATGGAAGATGGAAATATACTTAGAAGAAAGCCTGCGGGAAAAAACCTACCAAACATAAATTCAAGGCAACTCCCCCTGAAATTTAGGGTACCTAAATTGTAAATTTGGCAAAGAAAGTGAAGGGGAAATTGTTTATTCATGATATTGACAATGGAAACAACACATAAACATACATGATATGCTACTGAATGCCTCTGGAAATCTTAATTTTATGCCATTCATTTATTCCGTAGTGTGGAAAAGCGGTGCATAATTTTCTTACTTTGATACAGGTGTTGTTTTCTGATTCTGTTGAATTCTGCTGATTCTAGGAATGATGAGATAGAGAATACCAATGGGTGTCTCCTGCTGGTAGTAAAACCTAGAGGTGTTTAATATGAAATGCTGTTTTCCTTTCCCCTCTGACTTAGCAACTTGCAATGCTGTACAGTATGACCTGTGTCACTCTTAATGGGGATTAACATCATTTCAGAAAACCTTGAGCCCGTTAATAACAAAAATCTGCAAGGTCGGTTAGAAGGTGCCTATTTGATTACCATGATGACTGCCTCCACTTGATTAATACAGTCAGCTTAGACTATTGGGATGTAAAATGAAGCAGTTTATATACATTCTGCTTTATCCAGAGGCTATCATTTTCTAAGTAATTTCTGGCACCTAATACAACATAGAAATTGAAAAAGTTGGAGCCAACAATTTTTCATTTTGAAACGTCTTTTTTAAAGTTGGAAGATGCATATTTAATGGCACACCTGAAGCTAGAATATTCTATTTTATGTTGCAACAGTAACTAATTTACACTGACATTTTAGATTTAGGATACGAGACAGTACATTTAGTTGGAAAGAAAACTTTTTAGCATTGTGTAACATTGCCATAAATTGCATTCTCATGCTTAATTGTGGCTCAAAATATCAGCATATTTAAGTTGATGTGAAATATTTGAAGTAAGTTATTAATGATGGTATAAATGTAATATCCACTTTTAGTACTTGTGATTAAGAGCTCTTTTGATTAAAGTTTATCTATAGTTTATAGTGTTAAATTAGATGGATCTCAGTAAAATTTTATTTACTTTTTACTTTTAGAATTAGTAAGTAGTGATTATTAAAGAATTAGGGATACACACAAAGGTCAGAAGCCCCTACGGTGATCTCAATGTAGAATGAGGAAGTCAGAGTAAAAAAGAACACTTGTGCCATTGTATTTGCAATTATATCAAGAAGTACCTCCACCCTTTGTATAAATGACCCAAATCACTGGCCTCACACATAAAAACAATGTTTTACATGTGCTTCATATGTGCATATTTCCAGAGAAAATCCTAAAACTGTTTCCTTGTGGAGAATCCTTTCGCCTTTCTACAGATTCCACACAATGTGCAAATTAAGGCAACAATAGTCTTTAGTGGTTTTGGGGTATCTAGGTAACATGGCAGTGTCTCATGGCTAGTGCAGACTGCTTTTTCATCTCACTGGTAAAGAATAATAAATGGAATTTTCGAAAGCATTAATCATTGAGTGTCACAAAATTCATGTTATCTACTTCTTAGAATCTAATCATAATTATGCAATGGTATTTCAAGAGTATATCCTTCAAGCAATGTTTTCTGATTTCTAATTAGAAAATTAATTCAGTCCAGTTGCTGTATAATGATTAACTGTGTATATTTTCCATAGTGTCCAACTTATTCTTCGTCCCTAAGAGATTGTTTATTTGGGGGTTTTTATTAATCTCTTTATTTTCCTGCTACCCAAACTTCCTCTGCTGGCAGAGACACGGGCTGCTAATTATGACAAAGTACTTTTCAGTCTTAACACATGCAATCATTAAACACAGAAGGCTCAGTGTAAAATATTACTCCTGTAATATCAAAATATAGTGACTATCATTGGCTGTGTTTCAAAACCAATAAAAAAAATGCCAACCTACTTGAAGTTAAGATGGCTATAGGAACAATACATAAGAAAGCCTTTCTTTCTGTGAACTCTTTCTACAAATTTGGCAGAATGAAGCAGAATAACAATATGATATAAATCTGTGTGACTGAAGGAAAGGTGGTACATGAAAGTGAATGTCCATACGACGTAGACGGTAAGAGCCACTGTAGGTCAGAAAGGCACTGGAATAAAACAAAGGTAAATATACAGATTAGGGAACGATAGTCACAAAATCTATATGATCAAATATGAAAGCAAACTGATAGAACAAAATAATGCTTTGTATATTAAAATAATAAAATACTTTCAATTACTGTGCCTAACTTCATAGTACAATGGTAAAGCATACAGTTGAATGAGGAGTAAACCTAATGTTTAACTCCTAGTACCATCTATGTGTATTGTACGTACACATCTATTATGTATTTTCTACATTTGTTTATTTAAATATTTTATATTTGTAATAGATCGTAGTTAAATAAAAGTTAACATTAAACAAAACAGATGGACTTTTGAGGAGGAAGGATCAGAATCTGAGAGTTCAACAAAACATTTTTAGACTAAGTTCTTTTACAGTGGTGTGGTAGGGTACTTCTTCAGTGGAGAAGAGTAGCTTATTACGGGGAAGAGCCAGAAGGCAATTGTTGGCTGCCCTTTTGCACTTAGGGAATTCTTTGTCAAATTTAGGGTTTAAAGATCTACTATGCTACTCAAGATCTTAATGTTAGGAAAAAGGCTACTTACTGAAAATATATTGTAGTTATTTTTTGTCTCTCTATTATTCTTTCAACAGTGTACACTTATCTATCAATTGCCTTGCACATAATTTTTTATTTCACTCTCTAAGAAGTGAAAATAAAAATGAAATTTAAGTTGGACAGAAGAATATCATGTGAACAAAAATCAAGAAATATGAGTGTTCCTATTTCAATATTATTACTCTTTAAATTAAGGAAAAAATTAAGAAAAATATCTGTATAGCTAATATTTTGACAGAGTTCTGCGTACAAAACTTAGTCACGTTTTAGTGCTTAGAAAAGTTTTATATAACAGGTAAGTTTAATCTAATTTAATACAAAATTTCTAAAAAATATAAGCAGAATCACTTAAAAATATGACAGCATAAAAATAAATTCATTATTTAGTGTGTCATGTATATCACACAACATTGGCGATTACCTTGAGAATCAAATTTCCTTCATTTCTACAGCTATTGTGAATTATACTAATATGGCATTTTAACAGCATACTAAAAAGGTTGCATACATTACTCCAGATAAAGGTTTGTATTTAGGGGAAATAAAACTACAACACAGAATAAGAAAACATATTTCCTCCAATCATATTGCCACGGCCAGGGGAATACTATACATTTCTGCTACAGGCAAAACACTGAAAGAAAGCATATGTCAGTTTGAATATACTTGAGGCTTGAGGAAGGCAAAAAACAGCCAACAAATTTAATAAAGGACACCGAGAAAAATTACCTCATGCCAAAATTTGATCTTAATCTGAATAATTATAAGATTATAATTTGGGCTTTTAAAAAAACCTGGAGATACACTGTGCATGCTACCTTCAAGGGATAAGAAACATGACCTGTTCTACTGAATAGCTAATCATGAAGAATAATCTTCTATCCAATTTCTACACTAACAGTCATTCCTAAGTACCCTTTAAGAATTCTGTTTGCCTCTTTACTTTGGAAGCCTGGCTCAGAATTAAATTTCTAACAAGTAAAATCCCCAGAATTTTTGATGCTAATCAAGTGAATTGCCCTCAGAAAAAAATCAGTCTCATTGCATTTGTATGGAAATCAAATACTAAGGGATAGGGAGAAGAACCATATATATGTATTCATACATATATATCAAGGTTTCTCAGCACGTCAGAAGAACCACAAGTGAAGAAGTGAAGAAGTATGGAGTTATACCTTTACATTTTTCTTCTCAATGATTTGTTACAGCTTAACAATTCTTTCATGCAGTGTTCTCTATATTTATTGTAGAGGTAAAGATATTAGAGACAGGAAACTTTTGCCACGCAAAATTACTCTTCATAGTACATTTACCTGTGATGACATTCTTGGAACTAGAGCCATTACCTAGTAGTCACTGCTTTTTATCAGACCAGTGGAACCAACCATTGGAGGGTGCTCAGGCTTTCAACCAAAGTTCCATGAGTAATGCTCATAAGAAGTGAAGGATTATTCTGGTCATACTACTGTTTCATACTCAAGATGTTAAGGAAGAAAGGCTCCTGCAGTCCTGTCTTTCTCAGAAGACTATTTGGGATCTTCTTTGGGTTGTCTAATACTAATACTCTGCTTTTAGAAGCAACATTGCTAATACAGATTTAGGATTCTGCTCCATACTCCAGGAGTCTAAATAACATATTTTAGACTTGAGCTCTTGAGCATTCAAAGTTCTTTTTGTATGAAGCCATGCCTCTGTGTCATTATATTTTCTCCTGAAACATTTAAGATGATATATCAGTGTGCTCTACCTTGGATGCTCTGTCCTGGAATGTGGTCAAGCAATTCAGACAATGTCCTATTTACAAAGTTATCATGAGTGGATTGAGGGGGAACCATATGCTGGTTTTGTTGTTGGATTATGCTAAATCCAGTTTGGCAACCCTGAATTAACATCCTGATAGGGAAGCAAAGATTTGGCAGATAACCAGCTGCTAAGATGACCTGGAGACATATAACTGGCAGTCATATCACATCACAACGTAAAAGTCCACTTTGATATGGCTGGGTTCTTCTGACATATTCTGCTTTGAAGTGGATGAAGATTCCTCCCTTGGATAGAGGACGCTTTCCCCAGGGATACTCCTTGGGGTTAAGAGATCTGTGCATGAGCAAACATATGGCGAGTTATATCAATCTCTTTTTAATAATTGTTTCTTTTTGTTAATAATTGTTTTGGTATAGTGCACTATCCTATACTATACACTACTAGTAGTTTTAGCTGTTATACTGTGTAGCAAGTAATTCTGATTAAGATATTTTATCTAATCATTTGTCATAATAAGTAATTAATTTAATAAAAATACATCTGATTTGCCATCTTTAATCTTGTCAGACAAAGTTACTTAAATCGTTGACAAAGTCTGGGGCCACAGTCAGGGTCCTTTCTCGGAAGGAGTTTAGAAAGCAAAGGGGTCCTTTCTGCCCCTTGTGGCTCAATATCAGGATTTCTCTAATAAGCCTTCTTTGAAGCTTCCGCTCCACTCACAACAGATGCCTTGGTACTTTTAGTAATACTAAAAAATTGACATATTTTCAGGTTTAGCGTAGATATTTATTTCTCATTCATTACATTCGTGCTGGTATTTTTATTTTTTCAACTATAAATTGCAATATTTATATACTTTTCTAGGAACACACTTTATTCTTAAGAGGTAACTTCTACAATTCAATTTTCTGACGGTGATGGCTTTGACTTATATTGCATTATCCCTCTCTTCTTTGAGGTAAAAAACGTGAAAGTATAGAGGAAGGAAATTACAAAATACAAAAGAGTGATTGAAGCCTTTCCTGCAGTTCCAGGAAGTTGTTAGATGGTGAAGAATACTACAGTTTGTTGACCAGCACAGAACAATAACTACACATTATTTTCAAGTTTCCTAAAGAAAATACCTGAAAGCGTGAATTCATTCTATATGCTACAATTTATGAATCTCCAATCTGTGCAGGAATCACCGTGGAGTATCACATTTGAAATTATTTCAATTTTCTATGGGTGAGCATATCTGGATGTCATAGAGAAAGTGGATCCATTCTAGCTGCCTTCCCAGAAGGGTTCTGAACTCCTGGCGATCTCCTGAGATATCTGCCAGTCCTATAAACACTGTCTTTGGTTTAACCAAAGGAACCTAGTTCTTACTCCAGTACACTAATAGAAGTTCATATCCTCACTTAAAAAAAAAAAAATATATATATTTTGTAGAAAAAGCATGAATACCCTAGCATTTAAAATTTATTTCTAGAAAATAAATGTCAAAATTTTCTACACCTCTAAGGATTCGCTTTGGATTAAAATATTTACAAAACATTTCTCATGTTTTTATAGCCAAAGAATTCTAGTTTATGATACTTTTCTGAAATCCTCTCCAGTGAGTATTTTCCTGTAAAATTCCCATTGGTCTTAAATTTGCCCAATCTACAATGCAATTATCAATGTTACTTAATAATAACTGAGTTATATTCCAAAATAATTTTTTCAAAGAACCTATGAACCTCTGGCTATAACAAAAACAAACAAGCAAACATACAAACCAAACAAACAAACTCCTGGAGTTTTTAAAAAAAACTCATCATAAAAGAATGTTTGGATAGCTTGACAAAAATTAAGGACAGGCTAAAGCTTGAATGCTAATGCATGTCACTTGTATTGAAATCTGTATGGAGACAAAGATTTATGGCAGATGGTAAGCTTTTAATTGGATCTTGATCAGGAAATATAAACATGGAGCATTTGTGGTCCAGTCACTAGTTGTATAGTTGGACACTTAAACTAAACCTACAAGTATCTTCCAAATGAACACTGGCAGTTTCAGTTTTGAAAATAACTTTTATCAAAATAGACTCAGCTGTAAACTGTGTTCCTTGACATCGATTTTTACCTTTGTAATATAGACCTTACTTACAGATGTCATGGTTTAGCCCCTGATGGCAACTGAGCCCCACACAGACATTTGCTCACTCCCCCGAAGTAGAAGGGGGAAACAATCCAATTAGTAGAAGTGAGAAAACTCACGGGTTGAGATAAAGACATTCAATACTTCCCATAGGCAGACAGGTGTTCAGCCAGACTCAGAAAAGAAGGGCTCCATCACACGTAATGGTGACTTGAGAAGACAAATGTCATCACACAGAATGTCCCACCCTTCTTTCCTCTTCCCTTGATTCATATGACACCATATGGTGTGGGATATCCCTTGGGTCAGCTGGAGTCAGCTATCCTGGTTTTGTCCCCTCCCAATTTCTTGTGCATCTCTAGCCTCGTCACTAGTGAAGTGTGAGGGGCAGAAAAAGCCTTGACAATGTCTAAGCACGGCTCAGCAATAGCTAAAACAGTTATTAACAGTTTTCAGCACAAATCCAAAGCACAGCCCCATACTAGTTGCCATGAAGAAAATTAATCCCATCCCAGACAAAACCAGCACACATAAATGTCTTGTTGTATCTTTGGCAGCAACTATGATTTCAGGTGTACCTTTCTATTTAAAATGCAGATTCCTTTCTGAAATTATCTCAAATACATGTTTGAGATGGCAGATCAGGTCTTATTCAAACTTTTCTATAGACTGGTAAAAAAAGTTCATCTTCTTATGAAAACTATTCATTCAATATGTCATTTTGTGAGACTGATACAATTTTAATGTTGACTTTGTGCTGGAGCTCATTTTCAAGAAAATATATGAAAATTACTGCCTAAATAGCATGATTTAGGCTCAATCTTTTTCTTTGAACCAAAAATACCAGAAAATACAATGTTACAAGTTTGCCTGAAATGTAAAACTCCTTTACTCATCTTTGAGAAGTGTTTCTACTTCTCAATAGTGATGCATTTTAAACTGGAATCTTAAGATCCAAAGTATTTTCATTAAAATATTAGTAATTCTTCTGTTAGACAGCAGCAAGAGTCAGACTGTCCTACAAGATGGACAAGGCAAGCACCATGAGTGATCTCAGAACCGGTTGTGCTCTCCCTTGCAGGTGCCATTCTGCAGATACTCCGTGGTTCAGTGGAGCCAAGGTGGTACAGAAAAAGTTCAGCAATAAAGGAGCGGACAGACTGGGGGAAAAGGGAGGAGAGGAAAATAGAGAGAAGTAAAATAGCAAACTAACCAGGAGAACTAGACATTTACCCATAAATTAAGACTATTTGAGTAATAGAGATTATGGTGGTAAGTCTAATGGCATGAAGATGGTGGTGATTACATTGAAGAACACTTTCAAAAAAATCTGTAAAGACATAAAATACTGACCCAGAACAAAGAAGGGAGAGATCAAAATCAGATAAAAATGGAAACTTGTCTGTTGTTGTTAGTAAAATGTGGAAAACTACAGATTTCCCTGAAATGTAAGTATGCACAGGACTTTAGATGTGATACCTTTAAATGTGAACTAGTTTAAAATGAGACTCTCTCTTCTTCTGCTAAATTTTGTTTTGCTATCATTTCCTCTGGGAAATGGTAGAGCAAAATTCAGCCATCAGTTGGGGCACATGGCTTTTATTTCACAGTTAACATGTACAGACTATGCAAATGAACATTAATTGCTCTCTGGAGAGCAGTGTGCTCCCTTTTTGATCTATTGATTTAACTTGTTCATTCTTCTGAGAGTGCAGAGGCATTGGAGGAACTGCACAGTGTGCAGTTTGAACAAAGGTTTTCAAATAGAAGATGAGTAGGAATGTTATGTGTAACAAATTTAAGTTTCTCTGGTCTTTATGTATTGATTGTGTTATATATAACACAGCTTGAGTAAAGGCTATGCAATGTTTTCACCCACACAACACAATTGCTTTTGATTAAGTATTTTTTTATTTACACCATCAAAATGTTTATAAGCCATTATTTCTCAATTGGTATAGTCAGTTGAACATAGGGTATTTATTCTGAATGTTAAATCTATTATTAAAATTTTCAAAACTAGATTACAATTCACTTGTTCTCCAAACCATTTCAGTGATTGAAAGCCACAGGCAAGAAATAATAATTTACAAAAAGTGCTGTAAACTTTAGAACTCTATTTGGTAACCTCAGAGAATAAAATAACTTTAGCATTTTACAGTCTCCTCCAATGCTAAGACTACCATTGTGACCCCAGGCCCACTTAGGGAAAAGATGTGGCAGGAAACTTTGAATCTATATAAAATTGCTAGCCTTTCTTTCTGTTTTCAAATGTAGACATAAGACTGCATCTTTATTCAGAGAGTTATTATCTATTTTTTCTATGTCTGTCCATTTTTAAAATACACCCATTAGCTTTTCTTCTACATCAAAAATCTCTTGTGCAATATTCTACTGTCCAAAGCACAGACAGTATTTCCATGGTGATCTGTAAAACAATTGAAAAGAAATTATCTTGCCCCTGTAGACACAAAAATATCAGCAAAATTAATGTTTTATACTTTAACAGCTTTTTGTCTTTCTCTCAGGCATGAAGAATTTAACTTACAAAACAGTCAGTTTTTAAAATGTATGCAGCTTCACATCTGCTAGTGTAAATCAGTTATGAAAATACCAGAACCCTAAAGGAAAAAGACAGTGACCTAGCACATGATCATGTAATTAAATTAAGCCCCTCAGCCTCAATATCATTCTAAAAATACATCTATAGTAAGAAATGCTCTGGGATTGAAAAAATTTGGAAATTAAAGTCCGTCTCTCTTAAAGAACATAGGAAACATACCAGTGTACAAGAAGAAAATTTAACTCTGAAGCAGTATTAACCTTATTAATCTTCTAAATTTAATATTTGTCAGTTAATGTTACTGTAACAACCCCTCAACTGGTGTAAATTGGTCCAATCTCATTAAGGACAACAGAAATACACTAATTTACATGTGCCTAGAATCTCTCCTTAAGGCTTTTTTCTCTTGTTCTCATCTATTCCTGAAGTTGTAAATAACACTTTATTTACAATAGCCAGGAATATTTTTCACCAACAATTTCAGTCATCTACAACTTTGAAAGATAATTTCTGAAACTTATTCTTTGACAGAGACACAACTCCTGTGAGCATTTTCCTATTTGGGTCATTCTAGGAAATTTCCAGTAAAAAAAAACCAACATCCTGACTTCCCTTATCCTTCACATGCTCTCACAGATGAGAAAAAAATGTCCATCAGGAAGACAGCCTTCAAACATATATTTCATTTACCTATTTTCATTTTTACTGTGATGACACACGAGTGAATTAACTGAATACAACAAGGCAACTGCTATGGCACTTTCATTCTTGTCCCCTTCCCTTCTAAATATGAGAACTGGGGAGATGGTAGTGGAGTTGTTTTGTGTTGTGTGTATATTTTTCTATCAACCCTGTTGAGTCTGATTGTACCACTAAGAGACTTAGCAGTGTAGGTTACTTACAAGAAAGAAAAGAGGAAAATGAGAGCAGCTAACAGAGAACTCTTACAGGAGCTGTGCTGGGAAGTGCAGAAGGTGTTAAAGATCCATTTACCTTGCAAGGGCTGCTGACATCTGGTCTCAGCTGTGCCATGACAATTTATGTATTGGCTTTGCATCAGTTTTCCTGTAAAGCAAGAAAGTTAGAAAGTAAGAAAGAAAACCTTATGTTTACATAAAATAGTGTTTTGTATTAAGGTGTAAACTTAATTTAGGACCAAGCTGTGAAACTTGGAAAAACATACTTCATTAGGAATGCTGCTAAAAATTAATAAGAAAAATATAATAAATGTTGATTATATTATTAAGAGTTGCAAAAATCTTTCAAAAAGCAGCCATAGAAAAGCATTTACCTAAGGAATAAATTTTGTCTCTGAGAGCCTAAAAAAAATGAGTCTTTAACAAATAAACTTACATGAAGTGAGTTAACGCTCTAAATGTCAGAGAAATCTGAAATCTGACCTTCCTTTGGTTTGGAAACTGATAACTGAAACAGAAAAGAAGCTTTCAGAAAGGTAGATCACACAGAAAGTTGCAGTAGAAGATATACACAGTATCCATGGCTCCTATTTTCATTTTCTTTTTGTGAGTCTTTTAAACAAATCAGGAAACATTAAAGTACACAAATAAATACACAGATTTTCACAGTCTTCTCTGCATGTTATTTGACAGATTCAATATATGAGTTCTCTCCAACCTAAAGCTAGCTATAGAGCAGATACATTTAAAAGCAAAAGGCTGGGAAGTGTCTTTCAATTGAGTCAGGAAAGGGAAGAACTTTGCTTTTTGGATTTTCCTAGCAAAGAAGAAATCCTGAGGGTTTTTTCATTTGATTGTGAAGGTTTTTTTATTTGCTCTTTTTTTGTTTGCTTTTAAAACAAGTCTAAATAAAAATGTTGAATTAAACATACTTTTTAACTTTTGGATACAAGACAAAAATCCCCACCCATATGACCCTGATACACACCTCCCCATGGCACGTTTTCCATCCTGCATGATATCAGAAAACTTCACAGAAATTAAAAGATTAAAAAAGATTAAAAAAAAAAAATTCTTCTGGGGCTTATAAACCTCACATCCCCAATGTCTATTGTCTGCAGAAGTAAACATGAACAGAATTCCCTTTTCCCTGATCCTTTAAGAGTATTTCTTTTGCCTTTTTCTCAATTTATCACAGAAGAGGAAATTAGCATTGGCTCCTCAGCCAGAAAAAACACTGAAAAATCTTATAATTAGGTTGAAAACCATCTGGAAAGAATATATGATAAGTAACAGGATGGTGACCATTTCTAATTCTATAATTTATAAAACTTAAGAATATAGACATTATTTTAAATACAACTTTATAAACTAAAGGAAGTTACCACTGTGGTACATCTCCACCCTAGATTGTAATGACACATATCAGTGAAAATTATTATGTTCAGGAGTTTGATTTTTGGGACATTGTCAGCATCCCTGGAGGAAGAAGTGATGATGATACTTTGTCCTGTATATGCTGGCAGCAAAAAATTTGGCAGCACTGTATGTTTTAAAGTTATGAGCTAAAACATTCTGTTTTGAACATTTGACAATAAAGTGGAATATAATGTTTGGGGCATTTGAGTTGAGTGGAACATAACATTTTATAGTATGTATTTAACAAGCCACATTTGGATTACTGCTAATAGTAGAAAAAAATTCAAATATCGGTGTTGTGGCTTAAACTCAGATGGAAATTAAACTCCACTCAGCTGCTTCCCTCCTCCTACCCCCTCTGGCGAGAGGGAGAAAAAAAGCAGAGTTTCTCAGCTGAGATAAAAAAAATTTACTTGATGATAGCAATCATACAACAAACCAACAGTAACAGGAACAATATTAGTAATAAAAGTATACAAAGGAGAGGGTGAGTCATACACAAAGAGGTGGTCACCACCCCAGCCAAGCTCCATGTGACCACCAAATCAAAAACAAAATGAGTTTGCCTTTTCTCCCCACTGAAGCCACATCCCCCAGCTTGGTATTCACGGCATAGAGTGGCAATCTAGACACGCCCAGACAGCCCAAGACTCCACCCCCACCTTGGCCCCTGCAAGAAAATTTGGACACAAAGGATCCCAGAATAGGAAAACTAAAAAAAAAAAAAGTCTACCTGGGTCATCAAGCATTGAAGCACTAATGTACCTTTTGGTTCAAGATAATTTCTGCAGAGCTCAGATGTGACCGCTTCTTATTTTTGGCATTACTAATAAGACTTCTACATATTCAGTAATCTAATTCTTATTTGATCAACTACATTGTACTGACTGTTATTCAGAACTTTTGATGTTTGTTAAGATAGAAAACACTAATTTACAGAAAACCAATTCTTAAAATTATAAATTGATTTTCTGCTTACTATCCAACAGCTAGAAATGAAATCTAGGAGTTTCCGTGAGACTACAGGAGTACTGGGAACATAAATAGCTTTTCCAGAAAGCTCTTAAATGTCAAGTTGAAATTTCAGTTTACAGACATTCATTTTAGACATTCACTTTAATTAATATTTCCACATTTCAAGAACTAAAAAAAAAATTATGAAGTATAAGCCATTAAAATCCTGCTACATTTCATGTTGCATTATAAAGATTTAAATGTCTCACTAAACAGTATTTTTCTATATAGAATAAGTTTCCTTCTTTCAAGTATTTATGAAAATACAGGTTAAAATTCATGGTTTATTGCAGAGATTTATTTTTTTCACCTCAGGCATCACCCCTTCATTAAAAAATATTATCTCTATACCCAGGTGCATGTCTTTATTTTTTGATCTTTAATATCATAGACAAGATGGTATAATCTAAAAAATTAAGTGCTACACTACAGAAATTGTAAGGTGATCTTAATTTCCTTCTTTACAATTTAAGAAAATAGATTCCACTTTATGGTAAAGTATTTATGGTTTTAGGTCAGGCATATATTTTACTCAGCAACTTTTGTAGGATATCCAGGAACTCATTAAAGGCCATGACCTTGAATAAACTTTATTTAGCCTGGGGGTTACTTGAAATAATGTTGTGTTTTTCAGAGGTGGTAGTATGACTGCAGAATACTAAATACTTTTTTAAAAATATTGTCTTATCAAAGTAGTTCAAAATGAATATCACCTCTGGTTTTATTCCAGATACTTTTATTTCACTAGCAAAGGAGATACAATGAGACTACAGAGAATACAGACAATGCTGTTCATTTTGCTGAAACTCGCTGTGCTATACGTGCAATGACTTCCATTTGCACACTCATGAAGTCAGCAATGTATAAAGGAAAGACATGATGAAAAGGGAAGCTTTAAGAAGGAACCAGATTTGGAGGAGCTTAAAGATGAACTGAGAAGGCAGAGGTTGTCTGCTCAAAAAAAAATGATGTAGTAAACCCCATGGGGAAGTTGCTCTCTATAGAGTCACCCCATGCAGTGTTTTGTAGGAATGGTAACAATAGCCTGAATCTCTTTGCTCTATGCTTTTTCTCTCTATCTTCACTGTTTGACAGATAAAAGATCTATTTAAAATAATGGATTATTAAGCTAGTGGTTTTGTCATGTTTTTTTCTTTTTTTTTAAAGAACTATAGTGGAGATGAATTATTATTTGTATGGTTATACTTAAGAACTTTTTCATTTGTCAATCCATTATTAAAATCTTTGGTTCTATGCAATCACTCAGCTATGATGCTGACTTAGTCACCATGTTTCTGGCTGTGAGAGTAGAGTGACTGAAGCATTCTTAAAGGAAAATAGCAAAGAAGAGGGAGTGTAAAATTAAGATCAGAATAACAGATATTTTTCCTTCTTATTCTCAAATAGTTTGTTTTCCTATCTTTCTGGTAGCTTCCTTTAAGAATCTCAGCATTAAGGTCTCCTCTAAAAATAGAATGGAAGATGGACAGCAGATAGCTCACCAGCATATATTGAGTATATGTTGAACTCTTCCTTCCTTGCTGTATGAGGACTTTCTCTAGATGTGAAGGTGGAAAAAAGAATGCCAAATTCTTCCTTTTCTGAAACATGTAGATTTGAAATATTCCTAAGAACATCTTTGCCTATTGCAGCAAGAGCAACCTAGTGTAGTAGTGCGGAGGCATACTTGGGAGAAAGGAAGTGCCACACGCCTGATTGTTTATTGAATTTCTAGTGTGAATCTCTCAGTTAACTATCACAAAAGTAAGAGAAATTCTCTTTTGCTACCTAGAGGCCAAAGTATAAATCAACAACATTTTAGCATAGATTTATGGTGAAACGATAATGAAAAATAGTCTAACATGAACAATAGTCAAAAATTAGATATCTCCAGAAAACTTTGTGGGGTTTTTTTGTCAGTCATGCAGGTGATCTCTCCACAGCAAATCCAAAACTACAAGGACAAAACTGTGGGAGCTGGAAGGATTTCCTTCAGTGACTGAAGGAAAACGTCATGGAGACATACACAGAGAATCAGCTTTATTCTCTCTACTTACCAGTGTTCAAAAATCTTCTGGATTTTACTTTTAAATACAAAATTCTTTTTCAAGACATATATTTTTAGTTTTGGAGACTCTGGAAAGCTTTAAATATTCTACCATTTGTTTTCTGTATTTAAAATTTCAGACACCTAACTTCAGCAACAGGCAATTTTACAGATTTAACAAAACCTTATTATTTAACATCCCTATGAGTACTAGTACTCTTAAACTGCAGGGGCAATAACAGAAACATTATACGGAAAAATTATTGGTGTCAAATATTTTTAAACTTTTGAGAAAATATACATATTTATAGCCAGTTTCATATTTCATGGCTTTATTTACTGACTCCAGATATATGGACAGTTATTACCTGCCACTCTGAATGACACTGAAATGGCTGATTGATAACACAAAAGATTGACTCTCTGAAAGAAAGTGCATTTTGTTTTGCATATTCTCAAGGATAATCGTGAACAGAGATAGTAAATCGTATCTTTTTTTTTTTTACATCAAGGAGGGAGGGAGGGTAAGAAATGTTTTATTTTATAAGACCACAATATTATTAATGTAAAAATTCTTGCAAAGCAGATTATATTTATTTTGCCTCCCATTTTGTTTTCTAAATGTTATTTTAATCAGTTCTGTTTAGATACTCCTGATGAATAAATCTTACAGAAATATTCCACAGCTTATCACATGTTTATACACCCTTATTTCTTAATTTTTCATAGGAAGAAAATAGTGTGGACATTCATAATCTATCCAAGGAGAGAGTGTGATGAACCACATAGTGCTCTTGTCTGCTATGATGAAGACTGATCTTCAAGGTGACAGTGAAAGCAGCCTCTGGCTGAGTATTAGTATTATTGAATATATTCAGAACTTATGGTAATGGAGTAAAAAATTTGAAGTTTAATCAAGATTGCTTTTCCTAGCCTGGCTCTGCTTCCTCAAGTCAAGTGGCTCCTTACTTACCTTGGCCCTGTAAAAACACTGCGTGATCCTAACCTAACTGGCTGCTGCTGAAGTCAATTCCTTGCACTGTTGGCAATTCAGACGAGTCTCAGTACACGCGTAACTTCAGTTTTAATTAAGAGTCTTCATAAAATAATTTAAACCTGTAAAAACATAAATTAATTAATACTACAATTACCTTTTCTTCTTTTATGTATTTTTAATAATAAATGTCTCATAGGTGACTATCGCTGTTAGTACTTACTTTTTCATTTTCAGACCAATTTAAGATAAACCTTCTGTTCTTTTTGCAACTTGAATTGACTTATGTCTCCCATTCTATTTCAAAAGATTTTAACAGGCTAGGAGAATGTGGCAATTTTCTACTGCAACTTTTATTACCAGAATTTGCATATCCTTTTTTGCTGAGCTGTGAAATAAGCATTCCAATTTCAAGTGTGCTCTGGTTTCCAGACATGAAAAATAATTATGAGGCCTGAATAATATCAGCCATCAGATCACCTTTCTTGGATATTGTTGTATGACTTCAAACATAGCTCCATCCTGAAACTAAGTGCTTGGAGAGCAATGCTTTTTTTTAAATAAAATGATTCTAAAAATGTAGCCTTGTACTGTTCAGCATCAAGGAATGTAGGAACATTAATATGTTATGAGATGAAGCAGTATAGAACACATTGCACAGCTGATGGCAGGAAGGCTTCAAAACATGATACAGCAGAGCTATCACACAGCAATTGGGAAGGGTCACTGAAGACAGTCATATATGACTATTTGAAAATTGTGTGAGACTGTGATTGTGTAGAGAGAACTCTTTAAAATCTTCCTAGATCTTCAGATCTATAATGAAGAAGCATTTTCCTCACATACTGGACTAGCAAAGATCTTGGGATTGTTGTGATGTTTGTTTAGTTGCTTTCTCCCTTTTACAGCATCTTTCACAAAAGGACTTTGGAAACTGGCAGTCTTTATTTGCAAACATCCTGGCAGACTTTCAGTGATACTAAAGATCTTACTTCTGTTAGAGGGTGTGCAGATTTTCTGTGGCCTGTTTTACACTTGGGGGTGTAATTGTTTTTGTGTTCTTCCTAGAATATACCTATCCTATTCAAAAAATTGGTAGGCTGACATGATGAGCCACTCCAGTCATGGGTTCCTACTACAAATCTATTTTTTATACCTCTTTAGAATATTATGTCAACAACTCGTAGCTCAGATTTAAACTAAATTAGAAGTTTTAGATATTCCTCTTACAAAATTTTATGACCAGTCAAATTTTATAGACAACTGAATTATTTCAGAACATTCCTTTAATTTTGGGTAAGCTCTGTTTTTATTCTTAGAAGTTTCCTGACTAGATGCTTGTTTGGAACAAAAAGCATCTGTGTTATCATAGAATTATGGAGCAACTCAAGTTGAAAGGACTGAAGGGAGTGCCCTGATTGAACTTCTGCACAAATCTGAGCTAAGAGGTCATGCCAGGTATCCATGGGTTTATCATGTTTGTTTTCAAAAACCTCTGAGGGTGGACAAAGAGTGCACAAACTCTGTTCCAGGCCCGGAATGTCCTAATGGCTGTGGTGGGTTACCTTGTCTGGCTGCCATATGCCCACTCACCCATTCCTTCACTCTTTTTCCTCAATAAGACAGAGGCAAAAACTAAGATGGAAAAAGCTTATGGGTAAAGGAAAGGACAAAGAATTTAATTATCAAATACCTTCACAGGCAATGCAAACTGAGTTTGGGAAAAATTAGTTAATTGCCAAATAAAATAGATTTGGCTAGTAAGAAACAAAGGAAAATTAAAAGTCTTTTCTTCTGTTCACTTTCTTTTTTCTAGGCTCAAATTTACTCTCTCCTTTCCCCACTGAGCAGGGAGGTTGGAGCAGATGAAGATACTGTGGTTGCTTCCCACCTTACCCACTCTGTGTCCATGCGTGTCTACATCTCTGGGATACATGCTCAGCTTCACTTTTGGTTGAACCTGTACACAGGAAAGTAACTGACACATCCCTGAGACTGGGCAAAGAGCCTGTGTCCCCAGGCTGGGCTCCAGCACCTGGGCAGGAGGGAGGCCCAGAACTGCTCTAATAGGAGGCTGCTTTTAACATCCCTATTTCAAATCACAAGGTAAATCACTAGGTAAATCTGAGTCTATAAAGGAAATCCTACGACTATTTATTTTGTTTGTGAAATTAATAAGCATAACATGTTTTGACAGCACAATCAGGAGGAAAAAGAATAGCAACAAAACATCACAACTTTAGGTTGACACCCATATAGATTTAAAATCTCTTATCCTCTTTTCAGCCCAATCCACTTGTCTATTCTTAACAGCAATTGCTTCCCCTCTTATTGAGGAGTTTTGAATAATTAGGTTCAGCTGAATGTAATTAGCTTCCAGCTGGCAGTGCTTATCTAAGTTGCATTGAATAGTGATGAATTCTGTGGAAAAAAACCAAAATTAAATAAAGGAACAAAGCCACCTTTTATTGTCAGTTTTTTCATCCCATTTCCTCCTGACTTGCCCCCTTGGTACTATAAGAGGCCTTTTAATAGTGCTTAGGACTAGTTGAATAGGCTGAGTTTTAATAGTAGCATGCTGCTTGCTTTTGATAGAAAATCTTGGTAAGTGTCTGCTTACAGTTTTATGCTTCTTTCTAAATTTTGTTGTTGCTTCTTTTAATGATGTAAAATTCAGGAATAGCCCTAAGATTTTTGTTATTGTTTTCTCCACAGATAAAGGTTTTAAGGTGAAATATAACTACTAGAATATCAGTAGATGTAGATCTGTCAGGCAAATCTAGGATTAAAGAAGCTGTTTATTACAGAGTGATGTCTGTGGAATCCTGGCCCACCTTTCATGGGTTCATTAAGTTCTTGGGAGCATGATTTAATTTCATTTTCTTTAAGAATTTTGATGAAATAGTAACTAATTCATTCACTAAAAGTTCACCGTCTTAATTCTTTATCTACCTGTAGGCATATTGCTGCCTTTTTAACCTTGCTTTTTTTTCTCAATCATTTTTATCTCATTAAGTCCATTAAGCTACTGGTATATCTGTTCTGTTATTGACTTTCGGAAGCCTGCTTTCTTTTGCATTTTCTGCTTTTTATTTCAGATTGTATATTTCAGGTTTAATTCTTATCTCCTGGGAGGTAATCCACAAGTATTATTCCCAAGTTATTTTAATTCTGTAAATTTCCCTCTAAAAAATCCTTTTTTATCTCCCTTTCCAATGCCTTGAATGTACTTTTAGAACACTAAAACAACTGGAAGAAGTTCTGTGGATTTTTATAATTCTCTCTGTAGTGGTTTTATTCTTTCAACTCTCTTGGCCTTTCTGTTTTGTTTGGCTTTGTCCCTCATATGTCAGTAGATGTTTGGAAATGTTCGTGGTAGAGATTAGGAGACTCTTTGGTAGATGAGCTCTAAAGCTTGTCTAAGAGAAATGCTGCATTTTCACCCTTCACTGAATTGTCTTTCCATGGCAAAGTACTGTGGGAGGAGCTGACAACTAGTTTTAATGACAGCAATTTTAAGTAGATAGAGTAGTTTTTTTTTCCCAGATAATCAACCAAAAGAAGATAAACAAATACAGCCAAAAGATAGAGCTCAGACTTTAAAATTAACAAATCTTTATTTTTCTTCAACCATTTTTTGTTGCTTAGTACATCTATACTTTGCAGAAGTACAAAATTAGGAAAAAAAAATATCTTGAAAAGGGAAACCTGGAAACCATTTTTAGGAAGAATTTTGCCTGTTTAAGACTTACATGTTCCTGGTATTGTGCTCTGTGAACATCACAAAGCACACAGTAGTGTTGCTCTGTCCTGTACTTTCCTATCCCTCATTCTTCTTTTCTAGCTTTTTAAAATAGCATATTTATATAGCCTATACATATTTTGTGGGATTTAGTATTTTGCATTGGAATGAATGGATCAATCCCAGAGTTGTGTGTACTTGTCTGAAATCAGAAAAATACATCAAATACATGAATGTTTTACGTTTTTCCAATGGGACAGTGCTTCCCCTCACTTTCAGTTTTTTCAGATATGAATTCTGCAGTGTAAATCCATCTTCTGTAAAGGTCTTATTTACAAAATTTATACTGGATTGTTAAAATTTTTGTATCTATGATGTTGTGTAACTACTGTGAGAGATGCTTAATATCTTTAAAAGGAAATAAATTACCTCCAAGGGTATTTAGAATAGACCGTAATATAAACAGGAATCTTTAACCTCTAACTGGATGGTTTTATCCAGACGTTAGCCTGCAATATTCTGACGCCAGAAATAATCTGTGTTGCATTAAATACTCTTTTTACTAGGGAAATAGATTAATTTCTAGATATATATTTTCTAGATTTCATACAAATCTATATTAACACTGAATTGTGATTCACTTTACCTTTATCTTTTACAGATATATAAATCAAGAAGGATCTACTCTGACATTTTCTACCTTCCATTTTAGAATAAAAAATATCCCTAATACTTAACCTCTCATAAATTATCAGATTATGGCTTCTGAGAAGTTTAAAGCTTTTATATATGTCGCAGTGTCGGACACGAACATGCAGATTCAAGCAGCAGGTCCAAAGCAGGAGAGCGTCCCAAGAGAGAGGCCTCCCTTCTTTATTCTCTCCTTCTATATCTTTCTTAAAACAACCATACATTGGTAGATGAAGGTTACACCTCTGCAATTTTACAGTATAGGAACATAGTCTGTCATCTTTCTCCGCCTAGGAGAAAGGTATGAAAAACAATCCAGAAGTTCAGAAAATAATCTATGCCAGTTAGGAAAACAAGAGCTATGTTTATAGAAAATGCATGAGAAACTCTACTACAAAAGGAAAAACACAGAACAGTAGAAAATCCAGGGCAACATATATACACTTTGGGATCAGCTTGCTTGCCATAGAAATTGTAGAGAGAATATTTACTTTCTAATTCCGTATGTTCACATTTCTCTTTATGAAAGAATTAAAGTCAAGGCATTTATGGTTTTCAGCTCTTTAATTGCAAACAGTATCAGATGCTTCTGAAACACTGCAAACAAAACAAGGACTTAGTAACACATTGTAAAAAACATTCAAATATATGTAAAATTAAATAGTCAAATTGCCTCACTCCCTTCATGCTACAATAGAACAGATTTTGGCATTCTGTGACAAGTCCATATATTGAAAAAGTGTAAAGAAAAATAATGCAAACACTTGGATGTAACCAAAGCCCAGTATGTTTAGAAATAACATCTCCATCCTGTCTTTCCCTTATTCAGTGTGAACAAAAATACCTAGCTATCTAATAGCCCAGTCAATAAGTGAGGCATCATTTTCAAATTGGATCTTTCTTTGCTGCAATTTTGTCTAAATTTTACCTCTCTTTTTCTGTGACCTCACTAACACACACTTTTGGCAGGTAATCTTGAAGAGAGAAGCATCTAGGCTCTCAAAGAGTTTATATTTAGAATCAAGAAACTTTTTCCCTAAAACTGAAAAATAGATTGTGTTTCTAAGGCATCTATCCAGCATACTACACCAACTATCACTCTCCTAATGTATCAGATCTTCACTTAATTATTCCCAGGAAGATATGTTCTGTCTCACTCACCAGTATTGCCATTGTTAGCCTGGTACTCTCTTGATTTCCTGCCTCCCTGAATCCATATCCTGATTTGTTCTGTGTATTCTCGTGGGAAAGAATAATTTGGTTATGTCTTTGCAAACTATGTATTCAATGAGTCCTAAATCCATGCTTACAACTCTTCAGTATTACAGCAAGAAAAATAATTAAAAGTATTCCTCAATAGCCACATCATATTTACTTGGCTATAAACCCAGTGTGGACTACACAGATTACAAAGTTAGAGCAAATAAGAAAATTCTTTGCTACCAGACACTATTAAAAACCAAAGCAACTGATGTCTCCAGCTGGCACAAATTTTTAATTATACTTCAGCAATATCTAATTGCAAATGAACTTCTGTATTTTTTATGGTCAAAATCTTGTTTATGGACAAAAAGAAAGCATACCATATGGACCAACAGAAGTATCTATATAGGCATGTAAAGCAAAGATTATGTATAAAAAGCTCTATAGAAAGATGTGTAAAGCCAAGAAATTAATGTTAGTATAATTGAAATCTTGACAATATGATTATTATTAGTCCAGATCTAAATGTTTCAGATAAAAGAAGAAAAATAAATGTTAAAGTATTGTACACTCATATCTTCATTTCTACTCCTTTGTGAAAAAGTATAGTTTATGCAATTTTATTACATAAACAACATTAAGCCATTTTTTGTAGTTAAATTAAATTTTTTAACTAATTTCACTTTTTTTAAAATTAATATTTCTCCCCATTGTAAAGGTAAAAAGATTTTATCTTCCTTTATAGATTTTAATGCTGTCTTCAGCCTATTTTTGCTTTCTCTAAAGGGGTCTAATGTGTATAGTTGATATAAATTCTTTTACAGCAAGTAAAGGACAGCGAAGAAACTGCTCTTAACTTTAAGGACATTTTTAAAGATTAAACCTCAGAGTCCCAGTTCTTCTCTGAAATATCTGATGCAGTATTAATGGGGGAATTATATTATTTTTGGGACCACATGGTTGGCACATTCTGCCAACTGATATAAAAATGGATTGCTGCTAATTTCCTGCATTGTATGCTGCTGCCAAATATTTATGGGCCAGCATGGTAACAGTACTTTCAACAGTCACAGCTGGGTACAGGATTTCTAACTGAAGGAGAGTTCTGAGACATGGAATTAAGGCAGAGAAATAGAGACTTTTCTGACCTCCTCTCACTTTTCTAAGGACATATCTTGATGCAGTCTTTTTCATGGTCAAAATTTAAAAACCCAAGAAACAATGTGAAAATATTCAGAATTTTTATTTGTATTGTATGAAATCTGCATTCAAGCCTAGCACCATTTAAAGGAGGAATTTGATAGAGTCTCCCACACTTACTGATGTGCATTAAGTCAGTCCTTAATCACTGCCTTATAGAGACTAAATCCATTGTACTCTTTATTTCTGCAAAGTAGAGTTTTTCCTTCTGAAACAGTTGACAGTTGAACATAACCCATTGATCTAGTGCAAAAATTTCTTCATGTAGTGGTGGTGATTTTCTACCCAGTTTGAATAAAAATATGCTTAAGGTGGGATTATTCAAGCTTCTATTTTTTCCTCTAAACCTTAAAAAGTTTGCACTGCATGTTTCTCTCTATACTTGTAAAGGACAAATTCTTACTTACTTTCTCATTAGTAAGAATCATGATAAATTTTTTGTTTGTAGATGCACTGAGGTTAACAGTATGGACTTTGCTAAAATGCTCTACTTGTCTGTGCTTTGTTGTGCTAGTCTTCAGAGGAATCCTGTGCAGTCTATTCTAGGCAGCCTTCTGACAAAGAAATTCATACTGGGAAAACAGAATGCATAATTGTGCCCAATGGATAAGAATTCAAGTGCACTGTTTTCTTTCTTCTTAGATTACTAATATTCCCTAGGAACTAGCTTGTTGTGAATGAGATCCTGTTTCTATTTTTCTTATCATTTGTCTTCATTCAATACAGCCATTGTAATTACACAGCAAAATGTGTTTGAGTTTGCATTTTTAGAATATTCTATCTATTATGCAGGGATTATAATAACCCAAAGCTGATTAGACTTGAAGGTGTAAAGATGTCAAATGACTATTGTCCACAGTACATGTATGGAGACAGTATCATGTCTCTAGGAAGAAATAATAAATGATTGTAGGAGAAAGAAGAAAGGAAGTAATTTTGGAGAGAGATTTGCTTATTTTTTTTTTTTTTTTGCTTAGCTGAGTGTTCTGGTTGCCAGATGGATTCATAAACAGTCTGAGGCTTTCATGGCACTTGCTGCATGTAATGATCAGAAAGCCTAAGCAGTTTGCAATATACTATAAAGATAAATGGATTTATAATATTAAATAGCCATTTGAAGAATTAGAGTATGTTTAATAATAGTTTTTTTTTTTTCTTTTTTAAGCTCTTAGAAAATTTCAGTGGCAGTTACTGGTGAAATTAAAAAATCAAATCAATTAGAAAAAATAAAAAATCAATCAGGAGGAAAAAACCAGCCAATAAACAATCAAAAATGACAGCTTTTTATTTAAAAAGACAAAATTGAAATTATCCTGAGAAGAAATAACTTTTGATAATAATCTTCTTGTTAAGTACCTTGAAAAGACAGTCTTGTCAAAATATGATTGAATTAAACAACTAGTTAATAGTATTCATTGAAGTCAGCTGATGTCTAGAAATTAGATTCTAGATACTGTCAAAGCAGAGAAGATTACAGAATCAATTAGACTGGAAAAAACCTCTGACATCATTAAGTCCAATCTATGACCCATGTCAACTAGATTATGGCACTAAGTGCCACGTCCAGGGATGGTGAACATTCCATATTCTAGACAGGAAAAAATATTGCTATGAAAAAATATTGGAAATGTTAACTGTATCTGGGTTACAAACAACCAAAAGACCTTATGTTTTTTTTGCTATATCATGATCATGCTAAACCCCTTCAGGGATGGTGACTCCACCACGTCCTTGGGCTGGTCATTCCAATACCTAATCACCCTTCCCATGAAGAAATTCTTCCTAATGTCCAACTTCAACCTCCCATGGAGCAGGTTGAGGTAATTTCCTCTTCTCCTGTCATTTGTTACCTGGGAGAAAAGGCCAACTCCCACCTGGTTACAGCCTCCTTTCAGGTGGCTGGAGAGAGTGATAAGGTCACCCCTGACTCTCCACTTCTCCAGACTAAACAACCTCATCTTGCTCAGCCACTCCTCACAGGACTAGTGCTCCTGTCCCTTCAACAGGTTTGTTACTCTTCTCTGGATCCATTCCAGCACTTCAGGGTCCTCCCCCAGGGGCTCAGAACTGGACACAGCACTTGAGGTGTGGCCTCACCAGTGCCAAGTATGGGGGAAAAATGAGTGCCCTGGTCCTGCTGGCCACAGTATTCCTCATGCAGGCCAGGAAGCCATTGGCCTTCTTGGCCTCCTGGGCTCACTGCTTGCTCATGTTCATCCAGCTGTTGACCAGCACCCCCAGGTCCTTTCCCACTGGGCCTCTTTGCAGTCACTCTCTCCCCAGCCTGTAGCGCTGCATGGGGTTGTTGGCCCAAAGTGCAGGACACAGCACTTGGTCCTGTTAAACCTCATATTGTTGGATTTGGCCCATCAATCCAGCCTGTCCTAGTTCCTCTGCAGAGCCCTCCTACCCTCCAGCAGATCAACACTTCGGCCCAACCTGGTGTCATCTACAGAATTGTTAGTGGTAGACTCGATCCCCTCATCCAGATCATTCATAAAGATATTAAACAGGACTGGGCCCAACAGTGATCCCTGGAGGACACCGCTAGTGACCACATGAAGATCACAGATCTCTGTATATGAAGGATTAGAATTGCTGTTGTGGTGCTCCAAAACTAGGGAAGAGTTACCTTTTGTGGACAAAAATTTTTTCAGTGGGACAACAAAGATTATATATTGACAAAGATTAATGGATTAATGGGCCATATTCTACTTTTTAAGAGCAAGATCTCTCCAGCAAGAAAGGGTATTTAAGACTTGTTTTTAGCTTCATATATTTAATCCTGTATCATAATTCCTCCCGTCCGTGTTCCTGTCACCATCCCCCACCCCGTAATTTCTACTGATCACTATTTGAAACAGGAGACTTCTGGTTAGTACACATTTGTATTTCAATACAAGCTTTACCTTCATATTCTTCCTGCAACATGATCATGATGTAACAAAAGAACATCCAAGAGGAAGATATGACCTACATATTTTACTTCATAACCTCACACAAATTTTTGAGGTTATAATTGACATAAATATTTCACCACCATTTGTTATTTTCTTTGTGTTTCAACATCACTTATTTTTGTATTGACTCTGTATTACTTTCATCAAGAAATTAAATAATGACAAGGAACTTATACAAAGCCCTTCAGTCATAGCTAGAAGAATGTTTGCATCCCTTTCACCTGCCTTTTCTCATGGAAAACAGAGTGGGAGGGAAAAAAAGGAGGAAGAAAACTGGCCTCTGCAACAACATATGCCTACTTACCTGTGGGAGATTTTCAAATTATGATCAAAATTATGATTTATGTGTGCTGGCCATATTTCTGAATATCACTGTTAACTTAGTGAAAGTTTTATGGTTCTTCTGGAAATCTGTTATCCTTTCTCACACATAGTACTGCACTTAAAATGTGTGCAGTCATGCATAGGAGTTATGTATATGTGGTTTTTTGCTGATGGATAAACAGGATGCTGCAGCAGTATTTGTCTAAGCTTTACAATTATACAATGTGTTGTGAGCATGACTGACATTAAGTTTAGCTGCAGGCAGGCCTGTATATCTTGTTTCTTATGGCAGTTTTTAAAAATATAAAATACTTAAAATATAAAATATAAATATTTAAAATATAAAATATAAAGAGATGCCTTACTGTCAGTGTCTTCTGACCATTTAATCTGTAGGCAGCAGAGCCTACAGAGCAGAAAAAACTACTTGGTGGTTTACCATGACAGGTGGGACAAATTACTTTGATAAAAAAAAAAAAAAAAAAAAACAAAAAATTNACTCTCCACTTCTCCAGACTAAACAACCTCATCTTGCTCAGCCACTCCTCACAGGACTAGTGCTCCTGTCCCTTCAACAGGTTTGTTACTCTTCTCTGGATCCATTCCAGCACTTCAGGGTCCTCCCCCAGGGGCTCAGAACTGGACACAGCACTTGAGGTGTGGCCTCACCAGTGCCAAGTATGGGGGAAAAATGAGTGCCCTGGTCCTGCTGGCCACAGTATTCCTCATGCAGGCCAGGAAGCCATTGGCCTTCTTGGCCTCCTGGGCTCACTGCTTGCTCATGTTCATCCAGCTGTTGACCAGCACCCCCAGGTCCTTTCCCACTGGGCCTCTTTGCAGTCACTCTCTCCCCAGCCTGTAGCGCTGCATGGGGTTGTTGGCCCAAAGTGCAGGACACAGCACTTGGTCCTGTTAAACCTCATATTGTTGGATTTGGCCCATCAATCCAGCCTGTCCTAGTTCCTCTGCAGAGCCCTCCTACCCTCCAGCAGATCAACACTTCGGCCCAACTTGGTGTCATCTACAGAATTGTTAGTGGTAGACTCGATCCCCTCATCCAGATCATTCATAAAGATATTAAACAGGACTGGGCCCAACAGTGATCCCTGGAGGACACCGCTAGTGACCACATGAAGATCACAGATCTCTGTATATGAAGGATTAGAATTGCTGTTGTGGTGCTCCAAAACTAGGGAAGAGTTACCTTTTGTGGACAAAAATTTTTTCAGTGGGACAACAAAGATTATATATTGACAAAGATTAATGGATTAATGGGCCATATTCTACTTTTTAAGAGCAAGATCTCTCCAGCAAGAAAGGGTATTTAAGACTTGTTTTTAGCTTCATATATTTAATCCTGTATCATAATTCCTCCCGTCCGTGTTCCTGTCACCATCCCCCACCCCGTAATTTCTACTGATCACTATTTGAAACAGGAGACTTCTGGTTAGTACACATTTGTATTTCAATACAAGCTTTACCTTCATATTCTTCCTGCAACATGATCATGATGTAACAAAAGAACATCCAAGAGGAAGATATGACCTACATATTTTACTTCATAACCTCACACAAATTTTTGAGGTTATAATTGACATAAATATTTCACCACCATTTGTTATTTTCTTTGTGTTTCAACATCACTTATTTTTGTATTGACTCTGTATTACTTTCATCAAGAAATTAAATAATGACAAGGAACTTATACAAAGCCCTTCAGTCATAGCTAGAAGAATGTTTGCATCCCTTTCACCTGCCTTTTCTCATGGAAAACAGAGTGGGAGGGAAAAAAAGGAGGAAGAAAACTGGCCTCTGCAACAACATATGCCTACTTACCTGTGGGAGATTTTCAAATTATGATCAAAATTATGATTTATGTGTGCTGGCCATATTTCTGAATATCACTGTTAACTTAGTGAAAGTTTTATGGTTCTTCTGGAAATCTGTTATCCTTTCTCACACATAGTACTGCACTTAAAATGTGTGCAGTCATGCATAGGAGTTATGTATATGTGGTTTTTTGCTGATGGATAAACAGGATGCTGCAGCAGTATTTGTCTAAGCTTTACAATTATACAATGTGTTGTGAGCATGACTGACATTAAGTTTAGCTGCAGGCAGGCCTGTATATCTTGTTTCTTATGGCAGTTTTTAAAAATATAAAATACTTAAAATATAAAATATAANAAAATTAAAAAAAAAAAAAATTATTTTCATGTAGTCAAGACAAAAGCAGCAAGCATCCCCCACAGGCAATTCATCTTTCACTAATTGCTCATACGACCAAGTAGTGTATGTTCAAAGTTAGGTCTGGATTGCCAAATATCATTCCTTACATACAGGTTTTCAAGCATCTTGTTAGATCTGTTAAGTATTATTAGCATATAAACTTTAATATTAGAAGAAAAGGAATATCAGTACAGGAATGTACACTTAGATTTAGCAGCCATAGGACTGCATTTTTTTTCCTCAGTTGGGGTACAGGAAAGGTGCTTCAGAAGTCAGATTTCAGGAAGATTTTGAGAACAATCAAAATTAAAGAATTAAACAGACTTTACTAAAGCAACTGAGGTTCAGAAGAAACAGGAAAAACTGACTATGGCCACCAGGATGAACTGAAAGTTTGGATCACTTGCCCGCTCCATGGTCGAGACAGATCTGAGGCCTCTCTGAGAATGGCTAGGACCAAGGATGTTGTCCTGTATCTGGGCCCAACAGCACCTGTGGGCAGGCACTCATCTGCAGGGCAGCAGGAGCTGTAGATCAGGTGGGGCCAAGGCAAGAGCCTCAGTGGAAAGTGTCTCCCTTGGGCCAGGGGTCAACCCTGGGCATGGCTGACCCATGACATCTGGGAGCCTCTCACCTGGTGCCTGAATTCCAGCAGCCAAACTACTGTGAGAGCAAAGGGTGCATGCACCATGGGCCACTGGGCAGAAACAGCTGACTGGAAAAACAGAAATATGATGCCGAAATGGCATTAAGGTTTTGCAGAATGGGGAAGGAGCCAGCTTACTGTTGAATTATTAAAGAATACTGGATTCATTTTGTCTAGTAAGTGTTTTATAGGATTGCAAGACATTAAAGAATCAGAGAAAATCAAAGTTTCAAATGATAAAAAGTTTTATTTTATTCAGGAGTCTTATGGTCCTTTGCAGGACAGAGGTAACCCATGGCATTTCATCCAAGTAAAGCTGGGAATCGCATACGCCAGATTATCGGGCCTACTGCTGATGCAGCTTTGCGTATTGCTAGTTTCTGTAATGATGAATCTTTACTAATTTCACTCATATGCTGCCCTAATGTCATGTTTATTATTATCTGCCTTTATGCTGGAAGGGCCAAAATATTTTGATAATTTTATCTTGCAAGTTCTCCTGTAATATTTAGCAACTTTTCCTCTACCTTGGGCTCTAAGGTCTTCTTTGACTTTGTTTAACGGAAATATTTGAAGTTTCAGACAATGGCAATCTCATTTCTATCCCTTATCTCACTTCTTTTTATAATTCCTTTTGCTGTAGGGCACAGCACTTTGGAGAGAAAGTTTCTGAATAGTCAGGTAATTAAGTCCTTGATATGATAGCACTCTGTGCACTCCTGTTCTTTTCTCTCTCCTTAAATAGTTTCATGTGGTATTCATATTAACTTTTTTCTATGATGGTCCTCTTTAATTCCAGCTATGATACTTTATCACAGCAGCCTCTCTCCAGCTTGGTGTACCAAAGCAGTCCCTGCAGTGATCTTTGCCAGAGTCATGAAAGCATTCTACTCTCTACTGACACAATGCTAGTTTTTGAAAATACTCTTGCAGCTGACTGTGTGAACAGACAGATGTAGGCCAGTACACATCAAGATTTCTTCCACTAATGTGGAAGTTTCATAGTGAGGTAAAGATTTTTAATGGCATCCTGTATAAATACATCATGACTGCAATATTTTAATTTTTCATTCTTAGACAATAACTAATGTTAGCTATTTAATCTGAGCCAATGGTGTCCAGTACTAGACAAGACTTTAAAAAAAAATTCAAAAAATACAAAATTAGTCTGGGAGAGACAACACATACATGAGCATAAATGAAACAAAAGTAAAAGGTTACCTTTCCCTGACTGACTTTGAGGAAGTTACAGAGAACAGATCGGAAACCCAATTGATATAAATTGCTACAGTTTTATCAGCTGCATTAGAAATGCAAAGACCACCACTCATGACAGACCTACTGTGTTATGTGTGATATTGCTGAATGTATTTTAGTAGCTCCCTGGTTTTTTTGTCCCAAAGCAGAAAGATCTTCTCATTGTCCTTGTGCATACGTGTGTGCTGAGGGCAATCTGGTCTAGTTGAGAAGTATCTGATAAAATAGTGGTCATTTCCTGGACCTGCTCCAGGAAACTGAATTCTCATGTGTTTTTTAACAGAAGCCAAGTTGTGCATATTGATTAGATAGGTAACTGTGTTATCTACATGTCCACAGGTAATACAGACTTCCATGCCCTTGCCTTTGCAGTGTTTCATCCCCATTATGAGTAACTTCACATTGTGCTGGTCATTCATATCTGAGATATACATCTTCATCAGTAAGACATTGGAATGAAATTCCATAATTTCCCACTCTTAAACCAGGATCTGATTTACATAAATACTATACTTCTATTTCTGCTGTTCTAGTTTGTCTTCAGAACTGGATTTGTATTTGAATGTTGCTTACACAGTGTGGTTGCATAACCCTCCTGAACACTGGCATTCAATATTATTAGCAGTACTGTGTGCAGTCAGAAATATGAAACAAGAAAAAGAGGTCTAAGTCAAGAAATCCAAATTTCTTGCCATTCAGACAGTTAGGCCCCTGTTTGACATGGGGCTGTTGCAGGTGATCTCTCTCTGCTATTTTGGGAACCCTTTTTCTCTCTTCATTTTTTGTAAAAGGCAAAGGTTCAGATTTTGTGCACTTCTAACTCAGTATTGGTGGAAAATATTTTGTTACTTTCCCGAACTTTCTGTAGATGAGTGTTTATTCTTTTTCAGCCTCTAGGATTCATATATTTCTGAGCAAATTAAGAAAAAAAACAAAAACCACTCCACACAGTTTAATGTGAATAGAATTAAAGGGCAGGGTCTTTATCAGAGGTTCAGAAATACAGTTGCAAAAGAAAAATTTAAAACCCAGTTACAGGAAAGAACTTCTGTGTTAATCTTTAGCTGTTTCTGTCTTTCATCTCTCTCCAAAAACTCTCATTCCTTCTCCTTTGCTTCTGCCTGACTCTGGAGGTTTTCATAACACACCCTCTTTTTCTTCATGTGGAAAAGCTCCTCCTCCTCTTTTCTCTGCCTTTGTTATTACTTTTCTCCCTGATTCTTTTTTAAAAATAAATTCAGACTCTGAATGTATATAAAACGTAGTTGTGATAATTTCAGTGTGTTTCTTTATCTTTTCTGGTCTTTATAGCTGACTATTTTCTTCCTTTTTACCCTCTACTTGCTCAAATCCAGTGACTAAATTTGCCCCTGCTCCTTCTGTGTTTTTCTGAATTTATATTTATATAGTTTTTGTTTATTATTATGTTCTTTTGCTGTTGGTGGCAGATGTGCAGTTTAAAGCATTTTCAAGGGTGTTATCATATCGTGCAATAGTACATTATAAAATTTACTCAGAGAGCAAGGATCACACCAGATTTAGAACTTTAATTTCATGTTTGACATGTTTCTGAATATCTGGTAATGTATTGAACATATTTAGAAACTTTTCCTCCCTATCACCTTTTTGGATTATTTTTTGCTAGTGGGCACGCAGCCGTGTCTCTTAGCTTGGCCTCTTCCTTTATGTTGTGATGAGGATGCCTAATGAACATGGCTGCTTCTTCAAGACAGACTATTCCAGTGTCCCAACTTGGTGTCAAGAAGATAAACAGTGCTTGCTGACATCACTTCTAAAATTGATCAGCCAGTCACTTATGAGGCAGTTTCTGAATGATGGAATTCATGAAGAATGCTGAGGCAAGTTTAAGTGCACAAAGATTTACCGTTGGGTTCTCTAGTTTATAACATACACAGAATTCAACAGTCTGAGTAGCTTTTGGGGAAAAAAAATATGGAAAAAAAGGAAGAGAGAAACAGAAAAAGGAAAGGAAAAACTGATTTCTTGCCATTTGGAAAGAAAAGTGACAGCACTTTCTCCATTGCAACCAGTCATGAGTATTTGTCATCATGCTTTCTGCTAATACTGTGTACTTTTTGCCAGGACTGTCCCCACTCTCTTCCCTGCCCTTGATTGCTGTTGTTTCTGATCTCCTTGGTGCCAACAGGACTATGCAAACAAGAGCAAATGTTACACATTGGTTTTTAAGCATCTCTGCACATAGAGGGCTAAGCAATATTCGTCAGGTATTTACATGAATATTATTTTGTTATGCCCCATCATTGTTTTCTCTAATTTAAACTAAAAACTACAAAGCAAGAGCTAAAGAGAGGCAAGTAAGATAATTCTCCCATCCCTGATAATAGTCTCCCATGAAACCCCATGAAAACAGTGAAATCAGGGCTTTGCAGCTATCAGGCCATGAGAATGACAACAAGAACACAACAGGCTGGGAGCAACAAGGGGAAATACTGCTAGAGGGTCCCTGAAACATGCTGCCTCAGGATCTTCAGGGAAAGGTTACAGAGGTGCAAATAAACAGCTTGAATGTCATTTGTTTTGTTTTTAACATGAGATGTCATGGAGCTGAACTGCTTCACCATGAGAAGGAGGGAGGAAGGCATTGTTAAACATCAGGGATGTGGAATATGAGCCCTATAGAAAAATGTCTGCTTTGTCTGGTCAGTTTCCGCTGTGTATGAGTTTGTTATGGCATAAGCAGTTGATGTCAAGGGTCTGGAGATATTAAAATATGTTAATCAGTTTAAAGTATTTAAATTTTCTTATTTATGTGCATGAATTCTGAACCAAGAGTAGTTCTGGGATCTTTTAAATTATGACAGAGTTAAGAGGAATAACATGTATGTTTACAATGGAATTACTCTAGTAGCTCAAAAATATCTTAAAAGATAAAATATTAATATTCCTGTAAATTATGTTTTGCTCTGCCAGAAATTAAAAGGTTATTTTTAATAGCTTTACCTTTTTTNAAATTAAAAGGTTATTTTTAATAGCTTTTTTTTTTTTTTAATCTTCCTCCAAAGTCTTTTTTTTGAGCAAACCAAAAGTAAATAAAATATTAAGATGAAAAAACACATGAGCAGAAACACAGCATGGAGAGATACTATTTTTTGCCAAACAATTGATAGTAAAAATATTTTAAAATATTGATTTTTAAAATATTGATGAGGATGATACAAATAATCTTCATTATAAGACTGGCATCATGAGGGATTTTATTAGCAGTTTTTGATGGGAGAAAAAAGACATGCTGATAGTTGAAAATATGCTTATGCTTAAAAAATATATATATATAAAAGAAGGAAAAAATATAAAAAGCATTCTAAAGCAATTTTCCTGAAGAAAATTTGCTGTCTGAATGATATGTATACAGAATGAGAGATTGTAATTTCAAATATCTTAGGAAAATTATAAACTCTCATCTAATATCTTAATGTAAATGCATCCAATAAACCCCAGCTTTTTATATGGCTAAGCAGATTTCAACTGCATTTGAAATTTGAAACACACTTTGATTAATTCTTTGGAGATGGAGTCTACTGAGAGTTATTTTGAAAAGGGAAAAGTAAAACAGTAAAAGCATGTACTAGGTTCTTCAGTATCAAGGTTTATTTCTCTCTTATGAGTGTGATCTTAGTTAGAGTCTTGTAGGCTTGGTTCCAGTACTCTAGGCAGAACTGTGTTCTTCATTCCAAACAGTAAAATAAGGTGTCCATAGAAAGGAAACCAGTTTTCAGCTGTGGGCCAAATACTCACGGTGTCAAACTTTTGCAGATGTTATGAACTAAAGAGAAGTTGCGGCTCTCTGGCACCTGTGAAGACTGACTGCTTTGTTTGTTTCAGTGTTTGGTACAGTACAGCACATAACTTTACCACTAACTTAAGGTCACCAGGTTTCAAAAACATGGCCACAATGACCTGTTAATTGTGCTGTTACTCTTCTTAAACTCTAATGTTTTATTTATAAGAGGGTAAGCCTATTTGTAGTGTTTTGCAGCCTCCATCATTTGAACTTGCATACTTTTTATTTTCTGTGTAATTTGATGGTAATATAGTATGGTCTTTTATTTGAGATTTAGTGGCAAGCTGAGAAGTTTAACTGTTTTAAAAGAATGGAGATCAAATTTCTTTTAGTAGCAATAAAGCAACAGTTAAAAACATTTCCAAATTAGAAATCACCTTTTTTAGTGATAAATACTGAAAATATAAACAAATCAAATATGCTATATTAATGTAAAAAGTGCCTTAGAAAAAAAATCCAGCCTTGTACATATTTAATCTCTCTAAATCCTGAAAGTTTAATAAAAATTATACATGTTTTATTCACTATAATACGCTGATATCCCTCATATTCTGTTCTGGTAAATACTGATATATTGATTTACCACTGCCTATCACAACTGCCTGTTGTGGGCAGGGTTGGTGGCCAGCAGATTGTGATTTTTCTTTTTTAATTGTGATTAGAAACATGACCAGCTGTGTGGTGACTTTACAACTGGTCTGTAACATAGAGGCACTCATACCCCACTGGGTCATTATGCGGGGAGTTTTCTTTCCTTATCTTTTAGCCCATAGGATATAAAGTTTCTCTACTGTGTTGAGCTGCTTGCCACATACAGTGACAAAAATACAACACTTAGGAAAGACAAAAAAAGTTGGACAATTTATGTAGTCCATTCCTCCAGTGTATTTCCTGCATTGTCAACTGCTCATGTGAGAACATTCCTACCTAATCCCTTGAGAGTTTGTTTACAGACCTGTGATCCATGAATCTGCCTAATGTTTTTTGAACCATAGAATTCTATCTGCCTTCACAACCTCCAGTGGCAACAAATCATAGAAATTCAAGACCTCCTGTATGACAAGATATTTTATGTATTTTTTTACATTAATTTCTGAAGGATTGGAATCTTAGTGGACTCATTGTAAATATTATAATGGAAAAGATAATGGTCTGATAATTGCAGTGTGGCTTCAAAAGCAACATTTTTCTGTAACATTATTTTCTAGGAGTTCAATCCTTTTATTTATTTATTATTCCATTTTAATGAACAAAATGGAATTATATAAAGGTGGCTTAGGTTCCAATATAGATGCATTCTATTACCACCAGCTGTGGGCCATTAGCTGTTACCTCCTGCTATCACCCACCCCTGATAACAGACAATGGGCCAGCAAGAAACCACTGCATGACTCATGGGCTTATCTCATCCTATTGGGAGATGCTCCGCCCAGGAGGGAGGAGCCAAGCATTCCCACCTGGATATAACCTGGCCTTGGAACTGCCTAAGTTAGCCCTGTCTACTGGGTTCCCAGAGGACAAGAGCTCCCACTGGACCTTCAGCTGGAGACCAGACCTTCCATAGGATCATTGCTTCAACTGAGCTACTTCATCTGGACTGGTACCACCACCCTAACAGGGTGTCAGGTTGTATCTGACTTTGTCAGTGCTTTTTCCTTGTATTATTTCACTTATTTTTAATTTTTTTTTTCCTATTAAATTTTAATCCTGACTTGTGATCTCCCACTGGTTTGTTTTCAAACCAATACAAAAGGATGGTTTGCCCTGTTATCTGGGGTAAGTACGGAAATCTAATGTTCTGCTCATATTTACAATAATCAAAAAAAAAAAATTAATGAGAAAAATGTAAATCAAAATTTATGTCCTGAAGCAATATGTACAGAAAACAATGTAATAATGTATTTTATATGGCTTTAGCTTTGCGGTATTTTTACATATATAATTTTGCATAGAAGTGTTAAGAGAACTGTGGTAATTCCAATGTTTTAAGTCTTTCTACTTAAAATGTAAAAGCACATTCCTATCCACATATGTTTATTTGTACAGTTTTACATTTTTATGGAAAAGTTAAATTTTATTGTGATTTTCTTTGCAGAAATATTTCTGACTAAATAATTTTAAAGGCATTCTTTTTTAATAAGTGCAAATCTTAGTAAACAGAGAGACACTTTTTAAAATTCTCTAGGATCCAAAGTCCCAGTAGAAATAGATCATTACTTGAATGTATACTGACCTCTGTTTCTGAGATACACTGTAAATCAGATTATAAAATTGTATGCACATGCACATAAGGCGATTTTGCTATAACACATTTCTATTTCATGCAGTCAGCAAATTGAAGAGGAAACTGTGTAATGCTTGCTCTAATTTGTTTTTAGCAAAGCAATTTGGTAGCTTTAACAAAATAAAGTAACAATCCTATATATCGCTGGGAAGTCTACATGGAGCAGCATCTGTTAAGCCACTTATTATATACCTGTCTTGTGAAATGCTCTTTTCTGATTGAAGAAATTAGTTTGTCAGAGCAAAGTCTGTTACTTCATGAATATATAATGACAAATTAAATACTGTTACCTGATTTCAAAAAAAGCTATGAACTTGCTTTCACTGAGCACCTTTGGAAAGTTTTTTCATAAAGATTTCTTCCAACTTTAATTAATAAATGATGCACTGCATCAGAATCTTGAAACATTAAAACATTATTTTGTATGTTGTTTTAAAGGGAAAATGGGCACAGATCAACATAAGTTTTCTCATTAAATCTTCACATTTACTTGTAAATGCAATCCAAACCAGATTAGAGAGCATTAGAAAAGTACCAAGAAAGCACATGACTTCTAGTCATGCCAAAGACGGTTAAGGTGTAAAATGGAAAACTGGGATGAATTTAGTTTTCTGTCAGAACTATTTAACAACTCTCAGTTCTTACAGTTCTCTGTCATTTGAGCCTGTCATGAGTTCAGAGAGACCTGTTTTATATCCCCTATATTTTTATTAGGAATTGTATTTGTGCTGCTCCATGTGCCTACTTGCAAGCTACTGTTGTTCTGAATGCTATACAGTATCCCACTAAGCACTGTTTAAGGCATTGTAAATTTAAGATACAAAAATGTTTTTTATTATATTCAGAAATTACACATTGCAATGGTTCTGCCATCCTGCAGCCTCTAAGCACTAACCCCCAAGTATTTTCTGAAGTTGTTAAATATTGCATCCGTGGAAGTGTTTATTGTTTCTGACACTAAGCATCAATATTTAGAAGACCGGCTGAGAAAGTTGGGACTGTTCAGCTCGGAGAAGTGAAGGTTTCATGGAGATCTCATAGAAGCCTTTTAGTATCTGAAGAGGGCCTACAAAGAAGCTGGAGAGGAACACTTCATCAGGAACTGTAGTGACAGGACAAGGGAAATGCCTTTAAATGGAAAAAGAGTAGGTTTAGGTTAGATACTTAAAAGAAATTTTTTACTGTGAGGGTGGCGAGACACTAGAAAACATTGCCCAGAGAGACTGTGGATGCTCCATCCCTGGAAGTGTTTAAGGTCAGGTTGGATGGAGCTCTCAGCAGCCTAGTCTAGTGAAAGGCATCCTTGCCCATTGCAGGAGAGTTGAAACTAGATAATCTTCAAATTTCCTTCCAACCCAAACCATTATGTGATTCTATGATTTGATTGAACATGCATGGAAATGCGGAATGCAATAATTCATGTTGTGTTTAGATTATGTGACTGTGGATCCAAATCTCACTTAGGACAATGATCACAATGCTGCTTTGCCTTCGAATATATTTTTTTAAGGGTAAAATACTGTCTGCAGAGAGTTGAAATAATTTTACATAAAGATTGTAACGTAAGTGAAAGATGACCACAAAAAGGCTAAATTTCAAAGCTTTTGTGATAGCTCTTGGAACTTGTTTCAAACAACATAATGCAGTGAAGGAAATGCATATTTTTAATTTGTTAATTTAATAAACTCCACAGTAAATTAATTTATAGTGTCCCTTCAGGTTCATGGCCCAAAGTACAGGAACATGTTTGTTTACTCCTTCAAATCGAAAATCATTGATTTCCTTTAGGAATTTGTCCTTGTTGACTGTGAATTAGTCCATTTATTTAATGATCTGATCAACATATATATTAATAAGAGACACTGTATTTTTATATTGGCAAAGAGCAATATTTAATTTTTGTTGCTCACATGAACTTCAATTTAAATAAACATAATATACAAAGGTGGTTTTCTTTTCCCCATTTTGCAACACAAGAAGTATAAGGAAGGCTAGAACTATCTAAATACCATCTAAACTGACAGAGGGGATGTTTTGTTAATTATTTTTCAGTAGGAGTGCTTGCTGAACTAGTTTCCTTGATCATCCATTCCTAAATCTGCAGGAATAGGCACGCAGTACTGCCACTACTGTACTGCCCTGGCTTAGAATTGAATCAAATAAAACACTGCCATCCTAACAATTCGTAATCCAGGCAAATTGTCCTGTGTGGATCATCATGTAGCACCAGGAGAATGAACTCATATTGCTGATGGGAGTGTTCAGCAGTGAAAAGCAACTGTTGGCAAAAGCTGACTAAAACATGGTCTCTCTATTAAAATTCTGCTCTAAAATGTCTTAGTGACTTAATTGATCAGGCATATTGAATAATTACATTTCAGACATGCAGCAAATGGACAAAAGTTGTTTGTATTCAGGTACACAGGAGAAGGTTTAATGTTCAATTCTTACATAGTTGCATGGAGGTTAAAAAACCTTATTTCTTTTTCAACCTGAAGGAAATAAAACCTGGCTTTCTCCTTTCTGGGAGAATTCTCTAACCATAAAACCATAATCTAATTTTACTACAAGCATTAACTATTTCTCTTGTGCGAGTAGAATTGTTAAAATATTGAAGCTGGAAAGGGAAAAAGAGAAGTCACATATGGCTCTGTCCTAACAAAATGATGAAGGTTTTGACCTGCAGGAAAGGAATCATGGAGTTTTGAACCATTACCACAAGATCTGACTAAATTTTTGCACGTGTCTTATCTCTCCACTATATAGCTTGGGGTGTGTTGCAACAAAGGCCTGAGTCCCTTTTCTGATATGTCTTTTTGTCTGAGATATTTAGACAATATTTTAGTTTAAAATATATCCTAAAAGAAAAATCTTTCAGGAAAGACACCTTGGAGTGATCTTGCATGTGTATTGTGGGACAGAAGGTGAAACAGCGATGATAATATACTGAGAGTGCAAGATCATGAGGACTTAAAGTTGTCTGGTACCTGTGCTACCCAAGGGGGTGTTAGCAGACAGACTAATGACTTTCTAAGCCAATTCAAGAAATAAATTTCATTTCTGAGCCTCAGTGTTCACCACTAAGGTATTCTACTTCCTAGCACAACACTATGCTAAGTCTACTCCTAAATATAGTCTCTCAGATTTTAGGAGGTAGGATGGGTATCAAAAGTGCATAAATTTCTTTTTCTTCAGATCTATGCCTAAAAGAATATTCTGAAGCTTGGGTAAAACCAAGATTAGCTAGCTTTTAATCTTTCAGAAAATATAGTAGTTTTCAGAGCCTGCACGTGAATCAGTGTTGCTAATTACTTTTAAACAGACCTTTAAGATGTGCTGCTGTATGTTCTCCACTGCCAAGTGTTGCTATATAATTTGTATAAAGCTGTGAAGGCACTGAGGAACTGTAATCATGCTGAGCCACTGGACATAATTACTACTGCTGTTCTGTGTAACATCATTAATTTTGCCCTAGTTTTAAGGGTCTCCTTGGATTGTTCCTGAAAATAACTTGTATGTTTAAAGCAACTTCAGATTTGTGACAGTGAACTATGCTAATGATTCCTAATGACTAGTTCAGTGACACCTTTCTTCTTCTGAGGTTGACAGAATATCATATTTTGTTTTTTAAAAAACTACCCACTTTACATTCAGAAAATAGAAAACAAAAAGCTACACATTTCTATTCATCTTGGTCTATACTGTGACTAGACTCTGGTAATACCTTTTTAGGATATTTATATATATAAACAGATTGGAACTTCACTTGGAGTTTTGTGAGTCCCTGGAAATAGGTAAATAGTTGTAACTGATGTTTAGCTGTTATCTTTTAGATTTTCTTTTTCTTGTAGTAGAAAATTCATTAAAATAAGAATTATTTTGATTTAGACTAGTCATTGCCAGGCTCTAAAGTTTTATGAAAGACAAAGCAAAACACATGCCAACTGGGTATTTAAAAAAACATTATATGTGAGGAAGAAATGTTTAGAATCCATCTTTGGCAGCAAACTAAATCCTCATATGCTTTTTTCTGGAGCAGGAACCTGAAACTGTTTACAAGAAAAAAGAGTTGAATTGCCTTGTCTGTTATCTTCCTTGTAAGTATATAGGATTAAAAAAAAGAAGAGACCACTGTAAGAACTGGAAGGCAGAGTCTGAAGATTGCACCCGTATTTAAAAAAATGCAAAGTAACCAGTACTCCTTGATATTCTCATGCTGATTCCATTGATTGCCATCTCCCTTTATTATAACATCTCCATTTTCTTCCAATTCATAGTCAAACTGCTTAAATGCTCTTTCTGACACCAGTTGCTGTATAAATTCTCTTGGGTAAGATTAAGTCCCCTATTTCTTACTGTGTAGAAATTTATCAGGATTTATGCAAGTTACTCAACCACTTAATGGAAAAAGCAGTGAGATACCACCTCAGGAGCACATCACATGACTGAGTTCTAGGATAGTGATTGTATTCCTTACTTTTTCCCTAGACGAGCAGATTTTTTCATGAGACTTCCCATGTCCATGCAGGACAATGTTTTCTCAAAGGTTTGAATTTTGAGGTAACAACTTTAAAGGTGCAGAATGAACTTAACCAAGAACAAAAAAAAGAAATGTTGTTCTAGCACTGTCTCATGCAGTCACCTTTGTGAGGAGAAAGCACACACTCAGTGTTCAATATGGTGAGCAAGCAGAAGCTTTTTAACAAATCTAAAATGAAAATGCACATGCCAGTTTGTTAGACTGTATTCATGCTCTCCTAAATGTCTTTTTTTTTTCATTTTGAATCATCAAATAATTTTTGAGACAAAAATTATTTTGAAAAAATTTCAGTAATTATTTTGAAAATTCTCTTCCCAGAACCCAAACAAAGCAGCATGTTATGGACTAATACTGTTAGAATATCCGTGATGCTGTGTATTTTGGCAAGGCTGGAGAATGTTTCAGCAGAAAAATTCTTCAAAAGAAAGGAAAATTGAAACCTAAGATTTCTATTATGCTATTCTGTAGAATATAAATTAAAAATAAATTTAAAATAGCAATTAGAAGGCTCAACCTTCCACATAGTTTTCGGGTTTGTATTGATGTCATGACGATATTTTGCCTTTTCTTTTATACCTGTTTTATATACCTTTTTATAGCTTTTTTTATTCTTAGTGTTTTTTAGCCTACATTCTTAGACTTATTTTGTTAAGTTAGGAGGGTAAACATCTTAGAAGCCCCAGACACCAAGGTCCTCTCCAGAACACATTTTGTAGTCTAAGACAGAACCATCCAGGGGAAGGTTCTTTGGGGAGGGGGGCTCACTCAAGCCTCTCATTGGGGAATCTTTGATAGATAAGCTAATTAGTAAAACCTATAATGTTACACCTGATCTACTGTGTGTGTGCATTGTGGTGTGCATTGAGGTGCATTCCACCTGGATGTGGTGCACCTAAGGATCCTTAAAATAAATACTGAGGTAAAACCCTTTTTTCCCTTCTATCTATGTTTATTCTTGATTTTAAGACCAGGAAAAGGCATCAGTATGATCTGTAAGATAATCTGCTCATTGATTTATGTGCTCATTAATATTTTCATTGCATATTTTTCTTCCTGATCAGTACTTCTACTAATTGCCATAATAAGCCACTTATATTTTCTTCTGTGTGACACTGCCTAGTAAATTCTTACTGGAAATATTTCTAGGTTTGCATTTAGAAATTGATGTTGCAGTCAGAAGTTTATGCAGGCAGTTCGGGATATTTTTCTATTACAATAAAAAATATTTTCAACAAATAGAAACTTTGAGAGGCATGCTGTAGTTTTCATCAGATTTTCTGACAAGACACAGTGATGAGGTTTATAAAATTCCATATTTTTAAAAGCAGCAACTGTTGTTCATTCATTTCTTACTGACATCCTGCAATGCCATAGTAGATAAAGATCTTTCACAGTTTTCATTACCATTAGGATATGCTTCTTCAAATTACTGTTTAAAGATAAACATTTTCCAGTGTTTACTGCGCTTTTCCTGTGTCTTTCTAGACACCAGGAGGTGAAACAAAAATAAAGTTTGATCAGATTTCATGCCTGGTTTTTTTTTCCATAAATGAAAATTCCTTCCTTGTAGAGAGCTCATCTCAAAGTCTCTGGTAGCTAAAAGCACAATAAATTCCATTCCAAAAATACCAATATCCTCCAAACTTCTTCCATGTCTAAGTTATTTAAAAGTACCTTTTAAGTAAAGTCCTCAAAGAAATAATAATAAGAGAGATAAATAATTCCATGTTTAGAGACATTTTCCTCATTTTGAAGTAGAGATCACCTTCTTTGAGTTTCAATTATTTTGAGATCTACAGTACTAGAAATATGGTAAGCCACAACAGAATGAGCTTTCATTATATTAAGAGTATACTGTCAGAGTCTCTATCTATTTTATTGAATTCTGGAATACATCTGAGCCCATTGTCTGATTTCCCAAATTGTTCCCTGACTTTTTAAAGAGTTGGTTTACATTCAAATCTGTCTTACGGGGGAGAAAAAAAAGCTCATGTAGAGAGCCAATTTATTGTTAGCCTAATTAAAAAATTTTAAATCCAAATGAAAAGCAACAGTCCAGCTACAATAATAGTAACAATTATAGTACATATTAGTACAGGAAAAACTAGATAAGATATTACCCTTAGAATTCTCAAAAAAAACACCTTTTCTAAAACATATCTTTTTTGCTGATGCTGTGCTCACCTTCCCATTGTCCTTTCAGTTTCCCCAGCCAAGTGGTGCTATGCTGTCATGGCAAGTCATCAGCGTCCTGAGTCCCTCCTTTCTTGGGAGAAACGCAGTGCTGCAGGTCAAGGTCCCATCAGTGTTTGGATGTGCTTGGGTTTATTTCTATATTTCCTCACCGTGGCTCCTGCCTTCTAGCTGCTCCCAGCTGAGCGTGAGCGTGGCCCTGCAGCCTCCCCAGGCTCAGCCACAGGGGTTCATCTTATCTGGGAAGGATCCCCTGTGCCTGCCAGACCCTTCCCTTGGAGGCACTGGCAGAGCTCAGCCTCAGGGAGAGGACACAGCAGGTATCTGGCCCTGAGGTAGGAACTGAAAACAGCCCAGGTTTGGCTTAGGTGAGCCCGGGCCAGCCCTGAGACTGGTGCTTTTCACAGCCCTGGTCTAGGAGTGACAAAATTCGTTGCTGCTGGGCTCTAGATAGACTTTAGAAAATAGGAACAAACAAATCTACCTGCTTCTGATATATATATTGGAAATGTATACTAATTTATGCTACCTATCAACCCAGCAAAACCAAGCTGTAAATAAAGTCTCTTAAGCTTTTCTTTTATATAAGCATTTACTGTAGACCTTTCATGTTGAATTCTCTC
The DNA here is from genome assembly GCA_013397015.1 of Myiagra hebetior. Lineage (NCBI taxonomy): Eukaryota > Metazoa > Chordata > Aves > Passeriformes > Monarchidae > Myiagra > Myiagra hebetior. The sequence goes on along the minus strand of VWZQ01003258.1, from coordinate 29,936 downwards.
TTTGTCACAGAAATAAAAATCTCAGTCTAGTGAAAATTCTCATAAAACTTGTCTTCTTTCATTAAAAGTGGTTGATATGTCAGGAAAAAAACCCAGAACTTAGAGCCGAAAACTAGTGAGAAAATAATTTGACTTTGGAAAAGTTATTTTAATGTGAAAGGGACAATATAAAAAAATGTGGGAAACAAAAAAAGATCACCAGCATGCACCAAAAATTAATTTTGTGATTAAATCTATGATATTGGACCTAAAAAAGAAAAAAAAAAATTCTTCATTATTAAGTTTCATACACTGTCTCACTACTTTTTGCTTTTAAAAATAATTATTTGAAAGAGCATGAATTCCATGTATTTATTTTCTTTTCTATTTTAATGTCTGTTTTCCACTTAAAAATGCCATCTCCAACACTAATTCTCTAGCACATCCTTTAGTAAATACTTAACAACAAAAAAAATGCCTTAGGGATTAAAATTTAATTATTAAGAAGTCTTTAATAGGTAACATGTTCAGTCTATATTTTTTACTAGCAAGCTGTCAATATAGAGTTTAATTTTCAAGTTCTTGAAACCACTGGAATGGAAAGATTATATCAAAATCTCTATAAATATAATCAGGGACTGACCTAAGACCTCTGGATCTCTATAAAATAAAAAATAAGTTAGTAAATATATTAAACGGAATTTTTTTATGGTTGTTATACTTACCTAGGCTGAGACTTTCCTTCAATCTACCTTGATTCAGAGCAAGGTATTAGACAGTCATGCTTATTTCAAGTGTCTGTTCTCAGTATTTTGTTACAGTCTTCTTTCCCTTTCCAGATCAAAATCAATTCTTCCATTCTGGAGTTAAAATTCCCTACTATGAAATTTTTTCATCATTTAAATTCTGACCAATTCTATTTAAAAATATTTTACTCTAGTCCTGATTATATTCAGACAAATATTTTCTATAAATGGGTTAAATTAAAAGGTCAGATTTTTGATGTACCAAATCTACTGGAAAAAGGAAACTCATGTTATCACATTACATCTACCATCTCTTTATAGGTGAGTAAAACATGCTCAGGGAGATCTCAGAAAGGGATTTAGGGAATATTTTGCTGAAGCATATCCTGCTATTATAATCTAAATTAAACTGCAGAATTAAATTGCCACAGGACGAAAGTCAAAAGTACAAATTAAATCAAAAAGCAATTAGAGATATCTATGGCTTAAAAGTCCTTACAGACCTTTTAAATGCCAAGTTATAAATAGGAATTTTAACTAAGAAGATGCCAATACTGCAAGCTGTTGGTAGCTAAAAGAGAGTATGCTGAGGAAAAGATTACTTTTTACACAGCCTGTTTTTATATTAATTTTCTAACTATGTTTCCACTTGCCACAGTAAGCACATGGTACTTTATTAAATGGATATTTATTCTTATTTCATATAACCATTCCTAAAAGTTGCATTTAATTTTTTGAAATATTCTATTATTTCCCAGGTTGCAAAAGACTTAATGTGTATACAATAAGATTAGTAACAAAAGTAGCTCGTGCTTGTTACCAGCCTGTTCCTGTTGTTGAGTCTATTGTTTTGGGCAAAATGCTGAATGTGTTATCCTTGACTGTGTAACCTACCTGCTTAAAAAAAGAGCAAAAAATAAACAGAAAAGTAGACTCATGCAGGCAAAGCTATATTCAGTAATGACATTAGGAGAATGTCATTAATGCCTTAAGAAAAAATGCTTTCATTAAAATTACCATTTTAAGGTAAAAAACCTGTGCTAATGCCATTAGAGAAAGCAACCCTCAGTTCTGAAAGCTAGAGCTGGTTTTAAACTGCTCTGATGTGCCTGTTGCTTCCTTGTTTATAGGACTACAGGAAGTAGAATTCTCAGAAAATAAGAGAAGTCTTTTAAGACAAATTTGAGCTAAAACGAAAAGAAAAAAAAATGAGGAATTAGAAAAGATTTCTCCGTCTTAGAATTTTTCAAAATGATCCTGATTGAGATGAACAACAAAAATAATTCTTAGAAACTTGAATCAATAGTATGGAGTAGCCAACAAAGTAAGAAGATTGAAACCTAGTTTACCCATTAGAAAACACAATTTCAAATTCAAAACCCAGATAATTTAGCAAGCTCAACAGTGCTTATCCTTTTGGCTCATATTAAATCCAAAACACACAAAACCCAAAATATTAAAAATAATCCAGTGCAACATGAATGTTCAAGCAAAAAAGACTAATTCTCCGAGTTTCTTCCTTTCTGCAACACTTCCCAGCTACTGAGGAGTGAGTTGACAAAAATAAATTTCACAGAAGTTGACCATGGAGCTCTGAAGGCTGGAGATAGATGATGGCAACTGTGGAAATGTAAATGAAACACAGTATGTCTGATGAGTAACTCGAAAGACAGGCTATAACACAACTGGAAAATGTCACTAAAAAAACCAAAATTATTGCTATTCTGGCTATGGGAGGAATGCCATTTTCAGTAGCATTGCTGAGTAGGCAAGAGGGAAGTGTATTTGGCTGGGACTTATGTTTACAGTAGAAGGGAGATTGTAGGGACATCATAGTGATTGATTCTTACAGTATGCTGGCTCAGCTAAAGCCTCACACTTCTGACATTTCTGATTTGTATATGAGGAAAATGGATTTCTGCCCCCTTATATTAGCTTAAGCCTCAGTACAAAACATTGCACATTAACAGGAAGTACGTGTCTACCCAGAACACAGTGTTAAAAATTATTCTATAGGAAAATTTATTCCCCTTTTTTTTTTGACATAGTGTTTGATGTACTCTAACGTACAACTATTTCTGTGGGTGTGTACTTTATAAATCAATCTGGTGAGAACTGGTAAAACTGCATTTTCATTGCAGATTAGAACAAAGTAGTTTTGCAGCAGGTGCTGGTACAGTCATAACAGAGTGGGGACAGTTGTAATATTTAATGGTCTCTAAATTCCCATGATGAATTTGTTTTCATATTGGCCCCAGCAATGCATTATAAGACATCTTGCTGATTCAGACCTTTTCTGGAAAAAAAAATTATTATTTGTGTGTCCATACCTAATCCAGTAGTAAGCTTCCTTCTGTTAATTTGAAACAATACTGTCATTTTCTACATCTCCCAAACAGCTAAAAAATCTTAATTTGATAAGACTGAATAGGTTAAAATATATTTTCTAGGAAATTTGCTAGGTGGAGAGTTAATTATCATTATATAGTTAACCCAGTATAAGGAATCTGCCTAGCTTGGTCTGACTGTTTAAAGACAAGATTTATTTGCTCTGCAGAATTTTTCTTACGCTAATATTTCATATTCATATCAATTTATCTATCTATGAGATTAGAATGGCTGCATTTCAGCCACTATGAATAGAGTAGGTTCATATAAAATGTATTTCTTTGAGTTTATAGATTTTTCTCATGAGATTTTTCTACTTTCTGAATAGTGAAGATATTGTTTCACTTATAAAATATTTGTTTATATATATTAATTATTGTGATATATTCAAATCAAAATACAAATGTGATAGAATGCAAAAATGACCCCGGTTCATGAGTGAATTATAGATATATCCTGTTAAAATTAGTAAATACATTCAGAGATTCATCTCTTTCTATAGTATTTAATCTTTAAACAATTTTCCTTTTCAGTTGTTTTTTCCTTAAGTGCCATATGACTGATATAAAAGAAAAAAAAAGCTAGCAAAGAAACATCAATCTTTGTCAATTTAGGATTGTTCTTGAAAAGAGCGTGTAAGGAAGACAGATATTCTGACAACCTCCACATCTCTGAAAGTTGTTTTAAGTGCTGTATTAATCAAAACACTGTGGATCAAAATAAAGTGAAAAAAAATCACAGTATTATTTGGATGAACCTGCTAATTTTATTCACCTGTTTTCTTATTCAGCAAGAAATATTAAAAAAAATGGTTCTTTTCACACGGACCTTCTGGTCCTGCCTATGTTCTGACATCAATACCTGCATAAAAAGAGTTAATTAATGAGATATCGATAGACATTTCGAAAATCCCATGTTCCTTAAATTTTCAAGAAGTCAACAGAGCCTATTGCAGATACATTCATATTTATTAGCCAATGTCTAATGTGCCATTATCTAAACGTGTAATATCTGGGAAGGCAGCTTAGAGGTAAGGCTTCTGGAAACAAAGACTGAGAGCAAAAAGCTAAGGATTTCAGATTATGTCTCCTACTAAAATTCCTAATCTATATTTAGGCACACAGAATTAGAAAAAGTTCATGAAACCTTTCAGTAAAAGTTTAATTCATGAAGAAGAATGCATGTATCTGAATGAGTTTATTTCTGTTTTATTCTAGTTTTATGAATAAAAAAGAAAAAAAGGCCTAAAAGATATCAGAAATCTTTCTACATGGAGATCAGTCTATTCATACTTTACCTTCCTACAAATGCTAAATTCAAACTTTATTTTAGACTATCTTTTGAAACCGAACTTCAGGAACAAAATAAAAAGACTACCTGTGGAGACCCTACAGATGCAAAAATCATTTTATTTAACTGTCTTGTCACCATTTTTATTTGAACTTTAAAATATTTGTTCCAATTCAAGTAGTTAGATAATGAGCAATAGTATTTTCTTAGCCTGCACTGCATTATTTCTCATTCCTGACAAGATTTGGATATGCTCAACTAAATTAAAATTATAGATTAGTATTTTTTTCTGTGCTTTTAAATAAATACATGAAGAAATAAGCTAGCCAACTTTCACAAGTTATTTTTTTTTCCTCAGTTATTTTGCTGGGATAAGGATTGTGAAAAGAAAGTTATAAAATAAATGTTTGCCAGAAAATCAATGAAATCCTTCTGTACTAGAATCATAGAACACTGGAAATGGAATTGGAAAGGATTTCTGAAGGTCATTTTGTCTATTCTCCTGCTCAGAACAGAGCTGGTTTCAGAGTTAGACCAGGTCATTTGAGGTCCTCCCCAAGGTTAGAGATTTCACGAGCTCTCCAGGTTTGCCATTCCAATAATGAAGGCTTTGTTTTCATGAAACGCACTTTGTAATTTCCCCTGCTGCATCTTGCAAAGATTGTCTCTTTTTCCTTTGCTGTACACCGCAGTCTGCAGTCTATCCCTTAGCCTGTTCTCAAAGGTTAGAGACGTGGCATCAAAGTTATGTTAACCACACAGCCTTCGTGACCACACCCCACCCAGTCTGATGAATGTGTGTGTCTCCAGTGTAAGTAGACCTTAACTTGGTCATCTTTTACTGGGGGCTGTACTTTTCTTACCCAGATGTTGTTCCTAAGCATGGAGGTCTGGAATGCCTGTGTCAAGCCTGGAGTGAAAGATTAGGGTTTATTGTCCAGACCAGTCTCAGCTGGGACACCAGTCTTGACCACTCAGGCTCAGCCCTGAACCCCCAGTGTTTTCCTGGGCTGTAGTGAAGGTGGGTTCAGCCCTGTTGCCTACTGGCTCTGACTTGCAAACTGGTCTGCAGTTTTGGGTTGAACTTGAAGCTGACTCTTATCTTGCCATGCTCTGTCTGATGATTATCAAACTGAGACCAGAACTTGTCAGTCACAGGTCTGGCTCTGCTTGCTTGTGCTGAGCTGCACCCAATCACTGAAGGTGATATCTTGCCCATGTCCTTGGTTATCAACTGGTCTTTCCTCATGGAGCATCTCTTGTCACTGACTGACAGCCTGAGCACACTTTGCAGTTAAAAACTGGTAAACAGCATAGTGAGTATCTCTCTATTTTCTATGCCCTTTGCCACTAGTTCACCACCTCTCCTGAATTTATTACTGGATTTCATTGGACTTAATTGGACAATTATTTTTATTGGACTTCATTTTTATAGCTGATATACCTCTTTATGTCCTCCTATTTGTCCTCTACATCCTTCTGGCAAGCTTTGGTTTTCCCTATATGCCCATGTGATATTTCTGTGTTAATCTTTGGCAAGCTGCAAAAGAGAAGAGTTAGGGAGCCTTCTTCCCATGCAGAAGGGGACACCTGCCTACCATTGTCCTTTGCATTCTTCACTGCCCCAGACAGGGATTAGGCAAAACTGGCCCAGGTAATCAGGCTCCCCAACAGACCTTCTGTCACATCATCTGTTGCCATGTCTGAAGCTTGTCTACAAATGAACACCTGCAGAGGGCAACTCTGTTGTGAGAAATCACAAGCCTCCAGTATCTATTATGATAAAAGTTCATTCCTGCTCCTGTGCAAAGTAAGGCTCTTGCCTCTGCACAGGCCTTTGAAGGGAGAAATATTTCCTTCCCCTCGTATAAAAAGATGCAGCTCATGAAGCAAATCCTGAAGTCTTCCATTACTTCATTAGGAAATCTGCCTGAAATAAGGACCATTCTTTCTGGGAGTTGCATATACATAAAACTCATCCCCTTAAAGCACCAAGATATTTCTAGTGAATTTGTGAATAACAAAAGAAAAATGAGAATCACAGCTTGGTTATTTTATTGTTTTTTTCTGGTTTGTTTTTTTTCTATCAGCTTTTTCTTCATTTTTTTTCTATTTTTTTCTATCAATGCGTTACAACTTTTTTCCAAGATTGGTAATTTAATATTTAAGTGCAGGAAAATTAAGTTATGAGAAAATATGTTAATTATAAAAATTAGCAAAATTATACATTGGAACTTTAAACCTGTGCTTTGTGAAGGTTTTTGGGTTTTGGAAGAATGAATTAAAACTATAATCTAAGATGTTGCTGTAAAGTAATAGGGGACTACCTTTCTGTTCCACTGTACATGCATCCTGATCTTTCAGGAATTTGTCACCTCACTCAGGAAAGAAAGGAAAAATCAGCATTATCTGCTAATAATTTTACCCTTCTTGTTTTTTGAGCAAGAAATCTTCTGAAAATAATTAGAGACAGTCTGAAATTTCACTGATATTAATTTAAAACTCAGTTTTTGTCTAAAACTTCAGTTCTGGGTTCTAGTCTAAATTTAACTTGACTGATCGTTAAAGATGTCTGATTTAGCGCACAATAATTTTGCTACCTATTATGTGAGAAAATGATACCTGTTAGTGTTAATCACAGTCATCACATTTGACATTATCAATCATAAACCACTCTTTAGAACTCTTTAAAACTTAGATCATCAATATTTTGTTCACACATGCAATGCTGAGTATTTTTAAAATTATCTTAAATGAATTCATTTTTTTCAAGGCCAAATGATCATTGTGACCTGAAATAGGCAATATTGCAGTAATAAAGTATTAATGATAATCTCTGTACGTTATAGAAACATGTTATATATCATGCTACAGCTTTGGAAACACTGAATTCTACTGTATCTGGATATATTGCAAAAATGTAATTTCTAGGGTCTTCTCATTTGATGGTAGAATATGCACAGATATCGGTTCAGCAATATCCTTCAGGTTTTCTCACTCTCCTCAAACAGCCATGACGTGGAATCATCCTGGAGGTGACATTGACTGTCTTGAAAGAGATGACAAACTTTTTACTACACTCAAGCTACTTTACTACCTGTGAAGAGTGATACTGTTAAAAGTGACTTTTCCCCCTCTGGTTCTTGTAGATACTGAAAGGGATTAATGTCATTTTGTGCTGCTTTGTGTAACTCTATGACTGTGCTGGGTCAGGGGCAATAAAAAGTCAAGGCAGAAACACCTGGGGACATGAGCTGTCCCTTTAGGCCAAGCAGGAGTTCTATTTCTTGTTCCAAATAGTACTTTTCTTCCCATTCAGTCAAAATATGAAATGCCTACAGATTTAGCTGGACCTAGCACCTGTCAGATGAGAGGTTTTCTCCACAAAAATATGTGAAAAGAACCCCAAACTAACAAAACTTTTTGTCTGCTGGTGTTTTTAACTGAGATTCTTGCTTGAGTGGCTACACTGTGGTTCAGAACAACATGCACTGACCAAAGACACCTGTTTTCTCTTTTGTGTTTGTTTTGTTGTCGCAGGCACTTGTTTGTTTTATTTTTTATTAGTTTATTGCTCTGTGGAAAAGTTGCATTCAGTCACCTCAAAATAAGAAAATTCTAGATTGTTTCATGTGACACCACTGTTGGATTATTAAGTAATAAGTAACAACTACTGTAGAGTTTGTTCAAGGAAGGGTCAAGCAAGTTGCATCCTATGGGAAGAATGGAATTTATCACTTTCTATTGCTTCTTTTCACCCTATAAAACAGGTATGCAAGCACTCTTAATCTCTTCCACTGTTCAGAAGTTCATTTTTCTCTCTATTGACTTTCTAAGAAAAGTAGAATTTGATTTCTTCTCACTCCTCCCATCTACTTTATATTATTAAAATTTGAGTTAGGGATAAATTTAATTGTAAATGATAAAGTATTATAATATTGGGTCTACTTTTTTAACTACAAATGTTAGAGACTAGAAACACATCAAGATAAATACACAATGCCTAGAAAGGCAGAAATAAAAGTTATTGAGCTGAGAAAGATTTTGCAGGTAAGTTAATACAAAATGGAGTGACCCTGCAATGTGACTGCTAGAAAAACAAACTACAATCTGTGTGGTAAAGGGCTGTCTTTCACATTTGCCTTTTAGTTTCTCTGTTACAACAGAATAGACATGTAACATTCAACAGAGTGCCATCTCGCTACTTTTCCAAAATTTTCTCTGATATGTACAGTTATGCTTATTTTCAGTGTTTTATGTATTGCTTGCTAATTTGCAATTTTCAGGCATTAGATAGTACCTGACTCCATAAAATTAATATAATTTAGTAGTAAAGTGATATATTTTAGAACCACAGTGGGTCACTGTCTGGCTTGTTTCTATGTAGTAGTGCATTAAAGTACTGAGGAGTTCTCAAAATTCAGTTAGCTAATAAAAATAGAAGCTATCTTTGCATGAGACAATCTATATGGGAAACAGAAATGCATGGATGCATTTAGCAGATCATTTCCATTTTCTTACCAATGTGGTTCTAATTTTAAAAGTTATATGTACAAAACCCCTGATATAATGATTATTTTCCAAAATATTTTTTTTTTAATTATAATAAGTTGTATGGGTTTTGGCATTAGCCAGAAACTTTACTAATCATCATAGCATGAGTTGACTGATAATTTTCCTGAAAAAAAATTTCAGAAAAGGAGAAATCAGATCTGAATTTCAAATAACAAGTTATTTCTCTGTAATGAAGTAAACCAGACTCTAAAGAAACATCACAAATTATTACTGTTATTTATCCAGGTATTCAGATAACAAAATTACAAGTAAATTCAATATTTTTTTGGAAATAAAAATTCCCAGGTGGCTACGAAGTACACATAGTGCTCCCAAATCTGGTAATCTACCGTAGCTCCTACAAATATATCAGGAAGCATTTGAGGTTGAGCCTTGGTACAATCATGGTAAAATGAGATTGTTAAAACATCTGCAGCTATGGGGAACTGATAAGTGGAATTTATACTTGAGAATGTAATGAGAGTTGACACCTATTTGTGACATTACTGTGTCATAGATTGCCTGCAGTGTGATAGCATCACTGTTTCTAGCAGGCAAAGATGTGTTTGCTGAAGGTGAAAATGTCATTTAAACAGTTGATACCTTTCAAATAGTCTAAGATAAATGCCTTGTACAGTTCTTGCCTTTTCAGAACAAATATACACAACTTGAAATTCTGGATAAAGAAATAATGCATCTGTGATTATTAAGTCAAGCCAGAGTATACATTTGCAGCAACACACATGGTTATCTGTAGAGGAATTTGATTTGTTGTGGCAAAGATTAATAATCAAATATTTCTGTGAGTCTGTGTATAATAACTTGACATCCTGGATATCTATTTAGTTTATTTATTTTAAAAATACTGAGGAACTGTTTTAAAAACATGTTTACAGTTAGAAAGGACCTAAGAAAATCATATCCTCTTACAATACAAAATAAAAGAAGTTCTAACTTGAGAGGGGAAGAAGTGTATGGTCACAGCTGACACTGAGAAATAAGTTTGAGCATAGGCCAAGAGTAATAGATTCAGACATAAACTCAACATTTGTTTTTATTTATATGAGGAATTATATTTAAGAGCACATAAATTGACTCTTCCATTCGGTGACATGTTTAAATATTAAACTGAGATGTTTGCTACCTGCCATATCTTCAGCTTCCAGCCTTGATGCTGTATCATCAGATCAGCAGTTTGTTAACAGAACAGCATCTTGCATTCATAATGTCCTAAATGAACTAATCAAAACTTCTATCTCCTTTTCTTTGTCTTTTTCTGAAATTTTGCTCTTTTCACTCTTAATTTTTTTTCTCCATACTCTCTCCATACCAGCATCTCTTGCTTCATCATTCTGCACTTTCTCATCCTTCCCTTTTTTGCATCTTTACCTTTCCATCATGTTAATGCCAATGTCAGAGCATTATCAGGACAAGTGTTGCTCCCTAAGGGACAGGGATCCAGGACCTAAGAGTGGGACCTTGCCTGCCAGGACCTGCGCCTCTATATGTCCATGGCAGCACCCCTATGTCTCTGTAAACCCTGTGAGATCATAGGTCTACCTCTCTACACAGCTTCCAGTTCTGGTTTGTTCCCTGGGCTCCATTTGTTGTCTATACCCAGTCATGTTTCTTTCAGGAGGGGAAGCCTGTGAGCTGTGTTCATCACACTGTTCTTCCACACACATTTTCACCGCCTTCCCTGATTGCCACAACTTCAGCCTCCAAACACTATTCCCCCCAGAACCGAGTCTGCTGCCATTCTTACTTCGCTGTAGAAGGAAGTCCCAACCCCTGCTACTCTCTGCTTCCTCTCAGTGTCCATGTGTATATCTGTTTCTCTGATGCAAATCAGCAAAGGACTTCTATTGTCAGAAGTCACACATTTCTAGACTCCCACATCTTGACATCCCACTTGAACCACTTGACATTCAGCATAGACATAGGACTGAATATATTCTTTTGATGAGGTCTTTTCAGTACGGAGCAGAGAGTGGCTGGATTGTTCAGCACCGTATGGAGCAGCAATCTTTGAAGGCTGTTAAAGGCTGAATGTTCTCACTGCTGTGGTCTTACATAGCAAACTCCCATTCAGCTATTTTTTGGTAGAAACAGGATCTATCTTATCCTGTGGAAGAAAGGACTTAGCCACTTCTCTTCAGGGAAAGATTCAAGGTGGTAAAACCAGAATAGGTTAAGATTTTAAGATATAATGTTTTCTTTTTCAGTTGACTCCCTCCTCTTTGTGGACTTCTGCAGACCTTTTCCTCACTCTCTTAATGTCTTGTTTGGACAGATTCAGCTGTGGGCATCAGGAGCTTAAGAGTTCAGCAAATGTGATGCAGAGTGTTATGGCACACAGCCTTATCTGAAACCTTGGCTATTTCTATGTCACTGGCAGTGGATTTTTCTTTTTTTGTCCTCAAACAAGTCTCCCTTTTGCATTCTCTTCTGGTCTTTTCCAGTCTGCCCCTGTCTCCCAAGTGCACTTCCCTCTCTTTTGCCCTTCTCTCTCTCTCACAGAGTGGTTAGTGTACCTTCCTTAGAAATATGAGCTCTTGAAAGCATTTGGTTGTTTTTTACTTCCAAAGGTTAACTCTTCCTGTCCATGTGATAAATGCTGGCACCTTCATACCCACCAACAGAAACATCCTTGAAATGCAAAGTAGTTACATGTTGTTTAGGTACTGCATTGAATTCCAACATAGTCAATCCATTTTTCACTTACAAGTTTGGGAAGCATAACTTGCAACGACTTCACTTCTATTCTAAGCACTCTTTTTCCTACTGTTGGCATTGCTACCTCTGTCAGAAGAGCAGGGGGAAACCATTAGTTAATGGCTAAAGCCCTTCTGAACAGTACTTGTTTATCCATTTCCTATGTTCCTTTGAATGTCAGATAGTGTTTCTCAGCAGTAAAAGTAAATGCAATCAAATACAAATTAGACAGTACACAAAAAGAATACTAGATAAATGAGAAAGGTGTTTTTGGATCAAGCTGTTTGACTGTAGAATTAACTCTGTGTATATTTTCCAAATTAACTACATTAAAATATCACTTAAAGGTATTTAAGTATTTATATTTTTTTCTATTTGTAATAAACAAGTCAAATGCTACCTTGATAGTAAAAAGACTAAATAATAAAAAGAAAGCAGTATATCTTAATTTTTAAATATGCCTTCTGTAGGTCTGACAGTTAATAGGATGCAAATCAGAAAAATGATAAAATTAGCATGTACCAGGAATAAAAAATAAAGTTGCAGTGTGTGAGTAGGGTGGAAACTGCTGCAATGACAGGGAAAGAGTTACCGGATGGAACAAGATGGAAATGATAAGAGTTTCACAACTGTTATAAGAATATTATTAGCAATTCTCTAATGTTAATTTTTATTTAGTCAGATTATCAAAATTCCACAGTGGTCCTATTTCTTATTAAAAAGAATGGCAATGGTCCTCTTTTATAGTATCAGTGTTAAAAATTTTCAAATATCCTAAAGGACCAAGAGGGAATTTTTCTCTCTGTTGCTGCGATCGCCTGGGGTTTATACAGCTCACAGTAAAGCTGGTCTACAGGTTTTTCTGCCTTGACTAGTTCTGTGAGGACTTATTTTATAGATGGATGGGAAAAAAAGACATTATAGCCAGAAGGACCTCCTGAAGAATGGCAGATTTTCCCACATGCTACCAAAGTACAATCAGCACTTCATCGCCGCGTAGCCCCTACTTCTGAGGCTAAGGTTGGAAATCCTGTTTCAGGTCCCAGTATGGACTTGTGAGCAAGTATGAGGGTTTACTCATTGACAGTCCCCGCAAACTGTCAAATATAATAACACAGAAAATGCCAGCCAAATTGTTATACTGAGTTCCATGTGAAGAAGAAATAATAAGCAGTGTTATATAATGCTATTCAATAGAGAATGATTTCTAGATGAAAACTGAAGCAGTAGCTTTCATTTATGTTCTTATTCTTTTTGAGGACACAGGTGGTGATGCCTGTAGTTAGGTTTGTCTGACATTTTCCCATTACAAGACTGTGTTTGCAGTTCCTTATAGTTTGGCCAAGCTTCAAGCATATGAGATGCCTAGGCTACTTTATTATTTACTTGTTATTATTTTGTAAGCTTCTTCCTGTACCTGGCATGTAGCTACTTGGAAGCTCATCCAGTAACAGTATCAGAAGCTGTTATCCCACTAGTCAAGACATCCACATCATAAGAAAATAGAAGAGTCTCAAGGAAAGTTTTTGACTTTGGGATTTGTCTTCCCGAACTGAAAAGCCTTGATTTTACAGCAACACTCTCCTGCTTTCCCTCTGAGAAATTTCTGTTTAGAGTAATACAGCTAAAATTACTGAACTGCAAGAATTTTAAGTTATTGTATTTGATATAAGCACTGCTTAGAAATGAACTTTTTCCCCACATTGTGTAGTAATGTATTACGTAAAAATGCCTATAATTTCGTTCTTATTTTATTCTTGTTATCGACTGTGTAAATCAAAAGTAGCAAAATGTAGCAAAGTTTTAAACCTCTTGGTTTGTAGTTTTTCAAAGACATCACTGTGCTATTTCCCAGAATCAGGAACAAATACTAATGTCTGTTTTTTGTAAAACAGCCAATGAACATTACAAGCCTTATTCCCACAATTTTAGTTGAACTGAAGCTTTATAGCAGTTTAGGATTTTTCCTTTCCCATTCAAGGTTGTAAGTGTCTAAGAGGAAGTATCTCTGATAGAAAAGGTATTCTCCAGATGTTGCTGCCTTTGGATCAGAATTAAATTAGGTTGTGTGCCACGCTCTTCATTCCAAGCTATCATTTTTACTAATTGAGAAATTTTCCTTCCTTTCCTCTTGCTCAAGGAAAAGAAAGGAAACACGCACATATAGGCACACTCACAAAGAAAACCAAAAATCCCAAACAAAACTAAACACCAACAAAACCAAACTAAACCAAAGAAATCACATAACCCCAAAAACCACAAAACAGATTTTTCTTGAATGGTGTAGTTATATATTTTTTTAATGTCTCAATTTGTCTCTAAACCATGTGTTAGCAGATTCTACAAGCTTGCCTCAGATTAATTTTTCCAGTAAAGACTTCCCATATGCCTACCACTCTGTGTTTTAAGGAAAGCCTTGGAGTACAGAGGATTTCAGGACAGTGTTTTCTTTCTTTCTTTGAGATGGAAAATACTTTTATTTCACAAATGGTTTAGACACTTTTGCTCATTTAACATAGTAAAGAAAAGAAAACATGTAACTCAGCTCTTCTCTATAAATACCTAGCTGTTGAACATTTCTCAAACTTTATGGCACATGTTATTTAGCAATATATTATTGCTAATTTCTCTTAAATGCTGAAAGCCATGTAAGAAACCTTCCTCTATCAAAAAGAAAAAAAATCGATTCACTGAATTTCTTGTCTCTCTATTCAGAATATTATGCTTTAAATAGTAAATTTATGACACTTATGGAAGATATACTCTTAGTTATATCCTTACATTTTTATTTTCTGCACTCCTTTTACAGGGACAGCAACAAACTTAAATGAGTTTAAAACCTTTCTCTTTTTCTTCCTTCTGTCGCACAGATTCTTCCTATTCTCATTTCACCACACTTGTGGATCCAGGGTGAGCAAAGATGTCTTTAGAGCAGGAACTAGTCATGTGTTCTAAGCTGTTATATTCTTGGTTTATTGCCTCATTTCTAACCCATCTCTTACTTACTGCATAAAATTCTGCCCAAAGATTTCTTGGTACAAAATTTTAAAGAGGCACAGTGGCAGTAAAAAAAGAAAAGGAATATTACAAAGAAAAATCAGTCTGACCTTTTTCTTATTTAATAAAGAAATGTAGCCCACTAGTGAAGCAGGCCATTTCTTATTTTCTGAAGGTAATTAATCCTGGCAAGTATTTTACTATTGTACAGTCCTTCTGCTGTGAAAATACATCTTCATCAAATGTAGTGGGCAGCAGTATACAATTCCAAACAAAACTTGGTTTTGAAGATAGATAACTATTGCAGTTCCATATCTAAACATATAATTTCCTTTCAAAGCCTGCATGCATTTTATTCTCCTGCCCAGCTTAGAAAATGGAATGTTGATGGGATTGTATCATCCACACTACCTTTCTGCATCTGCCTATTGCAAAAGCATGAAATGGAATGCGTCGCTCTTTCATTGATTTGTTGCCAGTGTAATCTGTTTTATTCAAGTCACAGTCCGAGTGTTTCTCTACCACCACGTTATTTCACAATTTCTCTTCCTCAACACTGACCATACATTATGAACAAGTCAGATATGTTCATTCAGCTTTGATTTTTATACCTCTTTTAAATCAATACCTCAGTGATTGATCTTCTAAAATTTAAGAATCAGTGAGCTGTATAACAGAAACAGCAAAGAAAGTAGGTGGAGGATTTTCAGTCTTGGTTGAAATAAACACCAGGTGAAACATTGTGTTTTTAATTATTCACAGACACAAACATGCTGCAGTATCGTTTGTTGCCATACCTCCTCTCTCTGTTTAAATTATATATTGGGCCATTCCAAGTTCTCAGTCAGATTAGGGACTAGCAGAGTGTACAAGTGCTTATTTAAAATGTCTTTTCCCAGTAAGTCTATTTCAATTAGAAATGCAGCAATTCTTTTCTTAAGCTGTTTTATTGAATTGATTGCTTGCATATTTTAGCCAATGGTACCTCAACATATTGGTGGCTACAGCACAACAAACCAATGCCCTACCAGTCCAACATTCTGTCTAGCAGCAGCAGTTAGCACCAGATGCTGCAGAGCAAGATGAAATTCTTCCAGTTGAGCAGCAGTATAATATGAGGGAAGTGGGCAATTCCTAACCTTGAAAAATATAAGTTAACAATTTTAGAATTGCTAACCTGCACAGACTTCCTTAGTATCTACAAAAATTGAAATATTATTGCATTCCTATGGGTGTGTTACATAGGTAATCTGAAGTTGGTGGCAAATACTTGTCACTGTATCTGATTCAGGATAAATTATTTATATGTGTAGTATTTTCGTTACCTCAATTAGCAGAAGAGAGCTAGAAGCACATTCCTAGAATTCTACATCTCTTTGTATGTTAACTATACCCACTATAACTTTTCTTACTCTACTGTAAAGGGAAATACTACTTCCAGACTGTTTAAAATAATCATGTATAAGTCTCCTGTCAAGAAGAAAAATTCTGCATGCCTAATGTTCTAATCATAATAGCAGGGGACTAGAAAGCAAACAGATGTATTCTGTTTCTAATATGCTACGTTGAGCTGAATTTTAAAAAGTTGAATTAAAAAAATTGAAGGAAGGTATGTGAGGGTTCCTTTTAATTATATTATTTGGAAGTATCTGATTAAACTCTTTCTTAGTATACTTTTAACTCTGTTATTTCTTTTTTAGCTCAATCTCTATCCCAAAGATTTATGGTTGGATGCAAACTATGCAATAGTAAACTTTAGAAGTTTAGATATTTTTCCATAGATTTACATCTAAATTCCTTCAATAATCAGTTGAGAGAAATAGAATTTATAGATTGATTAATTTTTTTCAAAGATAAAATTTATTAATTTTCTATAAAGAGTGCTTGTCTTAAACTCCATCACCTTACAGGTTTAATTACGGGAATTGTTCAACTGATTTCAGTTACAGCATAGTTAGTTGAAAGGAGGAGAAATAGAAACCTAACTGCTGCTGACATTTTAAAGAAATTGATGTTTCTTTTATGGAGAATAAAACAGTTCTCTAAAAGTATGTTAATTAAAAAAAAACAGATTAAGAAAACTAGATTAACAGTGAGTTACGGAATAACTCATAGGTGTTATGCATAAGAAGGTGCTCCTTTTGCTGTAATCTCCAACCAGAAAGAGAAGCAGAAATCAACAGCCACAGCAGTGTGTCAAACCATTGTACTTTACTTGGTTTTTATGTGGGCCAAACTTACCCTCTTTCAGATTCAAGATTCCTGTGAATTTATATCCCACAGTGTGTACAAAAAGATGTAGCTGAAAAAGATTTGACAAAATGTGGGCTCTCCCCTCCACTGAGAAAGCTGTGCCTAAGAAAGAGAGAAGGATATCTGGACATAAATGGAAGAAAATAATTCAGAATTGTTAGTTAAATCTGGTTAAATAAGAAAAAATAATAGTTGACTGTCTCCTTCAAGTAAATCAATTTTAAGTAGTGGGAAGGTGTTAAAAGAATATGGATGCTCTGTTGACTCTTCCAAGACCCTGAAAGCAAAGCACAACCACATGTTTATCTTCTTGGTAATGCCTAGCTGGGGCTTTTTTGTGGGTTTTGGGGTTTTTTTGGGGTTTTTTTTTTTTTCTGTTTTGGGTTTTTTTTCTTTTTATTCTGTCCACACTGCTGAGTCTTCCTTCTTTACCTCTTATCATATTTCTGTTAAATTTGCTCTGTCCAGAGGATATACTAGATTTGGAGACACTACAAACTTCCATGGAGCCATTTGCATTCCAGCCTGTACATACTGGATACTTCATGTTGTATCTACACTGATGGGAGAACACCCTGCTCTGATGGTCTTGGAATGGGGTCTGTGTAGGCTCATATGATGGAAATAAAATTGCTATCTGTACTTTGTCTACAAACTGAGGTGCAATTTAGTACTTGACAGCAGCAATTATTTTTCTGTAATGGAAAATTGGTATCTTGATAAAGTTCTGAGAGCTGAAATTCACATCCAATTATGAGACTTTGAGAAAATCCACAACATCGAGTAGTTTTGTTCACAAGTATTCTTTACACTATGTGACTACAATAAACTGATCAATCTGACTTGAAATATGCTATTTTTAACCAAAGGGGTAAAAATAAAATTCCATAAAGAGATCTAAATAATATTCAGTTAATTTTTGAAACAAAATTATAAAGACAGTGGATTAAAATATGAATTTAAACTATTTTATATGACACAAGAGTTGACAATGGTAAAAAAACCTTTTCATATCAGTACCAAAGCTTATTTACTGTTTTACATTTGATAGAAATACTCACAAAGTATCGTGCTCATATAAATCACAATAGAAAAATTAATAAGGAGATTTTGAAGTCAAAGGGACTTTTTTTTTTTTGAAGAAGGATAAATATAAGCAAGAACTAAACACTTACTTGCTTCCTATTTGTGTTCAGATATATTCACCCAAAACGTGCCCCTGAAAAGAACAACTTTTTCCCCTAAAATTTTGCCTTCAGTAGATTACTCTATTATATAATTCTTGCAAAGTATTTTCTTTCAAAATTATTATTCAGGTGGGTTTGTGTGTTGTGATTTATAAACCTTGGAAGAAAAGAAAACCAGACGTTCTCCGCAGCTGAAGGCCTTGTTAACAGGTATCCCACAGTTTCTATTTAGTCCATTTAATGGCTCTACTGCAAGAATAATTTGTTGATTACCAGGTGTTGGCAAAACTTGCTATACCTGATAGTGTGATGAATATTGCATTCTAAAGGCTTGATTCATCATTGTGTTTTCCAAGTGCCATCTGGATGTCCTGTCTCTGAAAAACCTACCGATAGAAAGCAGTGTTTTAAAAGTTTTCAAACTTACTAATTTAACTGGTCCTGTCCCAGTGAAACACTCTGTGAAGCAGACCCTCTTTATAAATCAAGAGAGCTTTCTACACTCCTGTTTTTATATCTTGATACCTTCAGTTAATAGTTTTGCATTATAATTTGGCATTGCAGGCTTTTTAATACGGCTTTAAATGTTTAAATGTGCTGTATCAATCTATTCATAAAGATGGGAAGGTGCACACAAACTCTCTTTCCCAATTATTTCACCACACAGCTTTCTAATATACAGGACTCCTAGCAGCCTGTTCATTATGTTTTATGGAACAAAAATTTCTATATATGACAAACTCAAAAATAGAGGAATAAATACTTTTTAGGAAACAATGTGATCACCATTTAATACATAGCATAGGTAGATGCTGCATCTTTGTTTTTACTGATGAAAAGAAATGCTTTAGGTCACTGCAACAGCTGGCAGACATGATGAAGAATCTAGTGCTGCAAAGAAATAAAACCTGCTCTTTGCTTAAGCTGGAAGTGTTCCCATCAGTTACAGGAGGCAGCCACCCGGCATTGTGGCTTTCTTCCTGAGGTGAGTAAATGCTTTACAGGTAGAATATTTTCAATAACAGATACTGTTCACCCAATATAATTTTGAAGTGCTGAGATTGCCTGTACCAGCAGCTCCTGACATTTTGGACACCCTAGATTTCTTGTGTACTCCAGGTAAGGCATGACTGCAAACCAGGTGATTTACAAGGATGAATGTACACATACTTTAGTGGAACTTAAATGTGAGACAGAGACGAGAAGGTGGCCTTATCATTCCCATTCCAGAAATTAACCCTTGAATAGCTTCAAGCATCAAAGTGAGAGTTTTGAGTTCAGCAGCAAAGCAAAGATTTTTGAAAGGACCATGGTATTTTGAAAACCCGTCTTTTTAGCATAAGAATTATTAAAAGCCACTGGGCACATCTGATCTTTTTTGAGGGTGATACCACTACCCCTGACTAGGTCTGGGTACATATCACCTGTACATTTCATAAGGCACTGCATTTTCCTTGGTAAGGTTTCTGAAAATCCTGCCTCTGTGACAATTTTTGTGGAGTGTTTATATAAGGAAGATGAGATGCTCAGCTCTTCCTGCACAAGGGTATGGTTGTTTTGGATAGTATGGAGTTAATTTTTTTCATAGCAGCTTGTACATTGCTATGATTTGTGAAAATAATATAGCATATCATTGGTTTTAATTTGTCTACCATTTAAGAAGCTGATGATTTTCAACATTTTACTGTGATGCTAAGATCTCCAAAAGCACTGAATGGGAGAATTTCAATGTCTTTTGTAGTGCTGCATGTGCCACTCTTTTGCCAAGCACTTGTCGGTCTACCTATAGCTCTTAATCAGTTTAAATCCCAGTTCAGCCCATAAAAAATCCTTAGACAGTTTGAAATTTTTTCAAGTTTTTTATTTTCTTTGAGAAAACTACTAATGCATATATAATTTGGGTCTTCAAGCAGTTCTATAGCACTTTTTCCAAGTTTGTTTTAAATGTTTTTAAAGATAATGCCAATGTACCAGGATATCATGGAGAATTTGGGATTTCTTTGGCTTATGTTTTCTAATAGCTCCTCCCCCATACACTCATACCTATGCTGTAATTACACTTCAGTGGAAGACAGGAACTGATTTAATAATTATGTAGCTGGATGACTTCTTACTATCATTTGTAATTTCCATTTTCTCTAGTAAAGTGGTCCTCTTGAAAGAAGATAATCTGTTAATTGCCTGAATTTAGCATGACTTACTTCTTGTTATCATGTGCCAAAATACCACCTCAAAATACAAATTATTGTAAGCATATACAGAGTAAATGTTTAAAAGCAAGCTGCTTCTGTCATGTCTATCAGATTTAACAGATGTCTATATGTTTTCTATCTTTTCTTAATTTGAGATCCAACTGCTTATATGAAGTGATTAAGTTTTTTATTTATGGCTTTGTCTCATTATTGGAAGGATTGTAACTCTGAAAATACCATGACCTATTACACCAGAGCATAGTGACACATAATGACACTTAAGGACACCTATATTAATTGTACAGTTTTTAGTTATTTGCTTAAATACAAAAGGTACTGTATTTAGGCCAGACTAAAGTCACAGTAATATAGTATTTAAAATATTTTAAATTAAATTAAATTTTACCACTGTATATGAGCATCTAGAAAGTAGAGCTGTAGCATGAGGCCTGCAAAACACTACATATAGTAATTCCATGGGCTGCTTATTCTCAAAGAAATGGATAAAGTTATTCACAGTATGTATGTAAAATTTTCCAGCGTTAGAACTTGAGTGTGTTCTCTCTTTATATTTCAACATATTTGTCACACTGAGGAGACTTTTTTGGCTTGTAAAATTCTGTTGAAGTTACTAAGCCCTGGCACAGCAGAAAACTTTTATGTCTTTTAAATCAAAATAGTGGCAGCTGGATGTCCCTGACTTTAGAGGATCCAGCTCTCCCAGTTTATCACAGAAGCTACTAACATAAGGCTTGTAGTTTTGACTCTTCATATGAAATGAATAAACAAGAATGAGAAAATATACCAACCCATCTCAAAAAGGCCTTTGTAATTAAGGAGATGAATTTGCAGTCTCCATTTGAATTTGAATTACAATTTTGTAAAAATGTAAATAATAAGTCTGTATTTATAAATCTCACTAAAGATATTTCTGTTTTCAGAAGACTGATGTTTATAGCCTGTGAAAAACTTAAAAATTGCAAGCAGACACATTGAATTAGGTTGGAACACAATTTTTTTTTTTCTTTTTTACTTTTTTTAATGTGGTAGCATCTTTTTAGCTAGTATTATGGCTTTGTTTGTTGGAAACACTTGCAAACGTATTAAGACCAGTTAAAAACATCCCAGATGTATTTTCACTTGATTTTTCAGGTAAGTACAATGGTACACTGTCAGGAAAAACCAAACAAACAAAACAAAACAAACAAACAAA
>VWZQ01003257.1:240858-258219 GCA_013397015.1 Myiagra hebetior | reverse complement strand
CCTTCATAGTGAAAGGCAACACATTCACACCAAGAAAAAATCTTTATGTTTTTAAAAACACTTGAGCATTCAGTCCCTCACTCTCTAACGTCTTTGT
Source organism: Myiagra hebetior (assembly GCA_013397015.1). NCBI lineage: Eukaryota > Metazoa > Chordata > Aves > Passeriformes > Monarchidae > Myiagra > Myiagra hebetior. Next base: position 258,122 of record VWZQ01003257.1, on the reverse strand, counting down.
TGACTCACTTGTTGTATTTTCAGACTTCATGTCTACATTTCTTTCCTTGTGTTTGCCTAGCAGGCATATGCCCACACCCCCACCTCTCTCACAAGGAGCTAGCTTGTGTCTGGTGTATTCCAGCAGTTGTGGTAGCTTTGGGAATAGCTCTGATGGAAATAGCTGTGATAAACAGGACTCCTTGTGGATTTTATGCAGTTCCATACATCATTTTTTTTCTTGACAGTTAGGTTTTACCTTACAAAAGAGGTCTGCATTTCATGAAATTTAGAATTTCAAAGGCGGTTTTTTGCATAGAGATGAGAAAAAAAAGGCACTCCTACATATGCAGGGAGATGTCTGTAATTACACTGACCATAAATGAAGTTAGCAACAAACAATGTATTCATAGATTATGCTACTTTTCTCATTTATTTATTTGGCCAGTGTTACTTAGCATAATTTTACGACTTGGTAATATTTTGGTCAAGTAAGTGAGCTGTGTTGAGAAAAATTAAGTCTGAAGCTATTAGTAAAATACAAAACTCTCATAATAATTTTAATCTATGATCTATATCCCAGAAAATGATCAGCCAATAATTCACAATCTTGTCATTTTTGGGTTATTTGATACTTGATGAGAGACCACTGTTTGAGTTTACTCATTGTCAACCTGGAAAATACCATCTCTTAACTATAAACACTTTCCTTGGTTGCATCTAAGTGGTATGGAAATAAAGGAAGAATTTAAACCTTCAGTTAAATTTTTACAAGTTTTCAATTTTAATTTCCCTATGCTGTTATATCTGAAAAGGCAAATACAAGTATTTATACTCACTATTTTGCCAATCTCTATCTAATTTACAAAGTACTGCAAACTCTTTTTTCATTTATTAATCATAGAATCACTGAATCATTAAGATTGGTAAAGATCTCCAAGATTGAGTTCAACCTTTGACTGACCACCGTCTTGTCAAGTAGACTACAGCATCAAGTGCCACGTCCACTCATTTCTTGAACAATTCAAGGGATGTTGGCTATACCACTGCTATTGGACAGCCCATTCCAATGCTTAACAACCCTTTTAGTGAAGAAATTCTTCCCGATGTCCAACCTGAACTCCTCTGGCACAGCTTGAGGTTATGTCCCTGTCCTGTTACTTATTACCTAGGACAAGAGGCTGACCCCCCTTGCTACAACCTCCTTTCAGGTGGTTGTAGAGAGTGATAAGGTCTCACCTGACCCTTTTCCAGACAAATTACCCCAACTCCCTCAGCCATTCCTCATAGGACTTGCTATGAGGCTCTAGAGCCTTCACCAGCTTCATTATCCTTCTCTGGACTTGTCAGTGAGATACACTGTCGGTGTCTGAGGTACTGCTATGCTGTACCTGTCAAAGGTGCAGAACTCCTGCTGAACAGATGCAACCTGCAAGCCTATTTTAATACTTAATATTTTACTACACAAAACTCTTATTCTATCACAATATATTTAGAAAATCTGCCATTTGAAAACACTCCACTTGAATTTGAATGTACACGTTAGCTATGAATAAAAATGGACCTTCTGTTTTTCTGTTAATGTCATGCATGACGTTAGTAGGAAAGGAGGCAACCTTGGGAGTTTAAACAGAGACTCTTAGCACTAAAATACATAGCTGAGTACTATGAATCATTGAGTTAAATATAATACAGACAGGTGTGTACCTCTAAGTCTAAGGTCTGGACAGTTAATAGAATAATGGTAAAAGTTGAAAGGCAGCATCACTATGCAAGTTGGTCCAGGGCGAATTTAATCTAAAACTTTTTTAAGACAAGAGTTATTGACCTGATTCTTCAATACCCCATAGACTCTTCTCTAAAGCTTAGTTTCTATATTACCTTTTGAAGTTGTTGAAGGATAGGTGAGCGATTTGCACTACCAACAGCCTAATTAGGATGAATGATATCCCTTGGGACAAGAAAACCTTCTTCATATTCAATCATCCAGTCCAAAAATATACAGGGTGGGGTAATGAGTCTTAAAAATGCCAATTTAGTGAGTTTCTAATCACAGATACTTCATCAGCTGACAAAATAAAAACCTCAGTAGGTATAGCACTTCAAAATCTGGGACAATTTACATGTAATTTCAAGAATCAGCAGGGATACACAGCTGGATAAAAATAAAAAGCTTGCTGTAATTGAAAATTGCCTTGCAGCTTGTTTGTGATTAAAATGAAGTTTGGTTCCTTGAAATCTTGTTTAGCAATTAAATCTGTTTTACTTAGGCGATGAAATATTGTCTATTGTCCTTGAGTGATAAAACCAGTACAAGCATACTTTAATATTTCATGCTAATTGAACATGTGTGCATACAAAAAATTCTAAATTCCATGCTCAACAACTTGGGTCCTATTTAAACTTGTACAAGAAATGTTCTCTCTCACTGTGGTCATCTATAAATTTTATAAAGAATCTCAGTGACCGACTCTTGTGTTTTGCACAAAAAAACCCAATTCTTTACATTTACTGTAGAATTTCTCTCCAAAAGCCAGAGTGATAACTTTACCTACAAAATGATTGAGTTTAAAGTTTGAATTAAATTTAACCTATAATAAAAGTTCTTGTTTATTTTTATTTTCAATTTTTTTGTATGTCTTTTTGGTGTGCTGAATAGACCAAGAAGTGTGAGAGCTGATTCTCTTGCAATAAAACAGCCTTCAAGAGACTTCAAGTCTGTTATTTGCTTGTTTGTTTATTTTGTTAAATGATTTTATTAGTTTATGAGTTAATATTAGGAAACAGTTGCAAATGAAACTTGAGACCTTAAAACACTTCAAGCCATTTTCAGCATAAGGTTTCATCTGTTTTGTTTCTTTGTGTTTTACATGCAGATGTAATGAGTCCCCAGTCCTCACTAGGTTTATGTAAGAGTGATAAAACTTGAATTAACAAGGTAAAAAATTAAATAATAATTACAATTATTGAATCAGAAAGAAAACATTTTTAGCATTCTAAAAACAAAACCCTGCAAAAGCCACAGGGAAATTAATAATGTATCTTCTAATCCTCAGCAGACAAATCACCTTCCTTATACATATCCTATCCTAAAATATGCACATAAACATACTCATGCCCCAATACTTATTTTATTATTTTTCCAATGTGCGTTTCTTCAGTATATACTTTCATAATTAGGACTCAGCTAATACTAGAATTTTAGTAGGGTATATATTCAGAAGATAGAAATAATATTGAAATAATTTAAAGTGTTTAAAATTGTAATTGAATTAGTAGATAAGAAGTTTTGGTTTTTGAACCTTTTGTTTGAATCAATTTCTAACATGTATTAAATTCTTCAGAGTAGATGAACCAAGTGATCCACCCATCAAGGAGAGTTTCCTGGCAAAGAACAGTTGACCTATGCTATTGCTGCACTGGCTGAACCAATAAAAATGGCCTGAGAGGGCTAGGCAGTGTTTGTAGCTTAAAGACAGTAAATTTTCATTCCAAAGTTTGAATTAGGAAAAAAAAAACTGAAATAAGCAAGGAAAGGTTGTTCAAAACAGCCCGATTGAAATGCACTCCAAGAGGTGCTGTAAGGTCACTTAACAGACTCAAGTAAAAAACAAGGATGCTAAGGGAGGCTAAATTAGAAAACAGAAATCACTAAGTTCATCAAAACTAGGATGAGAAAATATATTTAAAGAATTATATGAAAAGGAAAATGGTTCAGCTCTTCAAAAAAGAGAAAAAAATAGAGGAGCTTTAAAAAAAATGGAGGAGATTAAAAAAAAAGTATATACACATCCATAAAGTAATTGAAGAAAAAAGGTTCACTGGCTAAAAAACAAAGCATCCATTGCCACCATAAAAAACAAAAAATACAAACAAAACCCAAACCTAATCCTCGAAAAACCACTCCAAACAAACAAACAAACAAAAAACACAAACAAAAACAACCCCACAAGAAACCCAACTATTGTTTTTATATAGAGCTCTTTTCTGGGCAATTTGAGAAAAAAGTCTGCAATACTAAATCCAATGAGTTATAATCTAATAACACTAGAAGTGCACGTTAGTATGTACACCTAGCACAAATAAAATGTGAAAATTTATGAGTGAACATGTTAATTAATACTTATTGTCTTTATAGCTGTTCATTCTGAAATTTGAAAAAAAATTGTCCTTCGCTAATGAGGTTTTGGTATGAATAACAAATATAACCAATGGTTCTAGGAATCACACAAAGCCTAAAAAAGATAAATTCTAAAGAATACATCTATATCTAGAAAATAATTCCAGCTATTGAAGGACTCTCAGCTGATATTTGGATACATGATGAGGCATGCTAAGTTTATCTGCATTTACCTGATGAAAATGTAATATTTCATGTTTTTGTCCATTTTTTTTTTAATATACATACATTCTTTCCAAAACAGAAGTATGAAGCTATGTTCCTAGATTTACCAGAGACATTGCTCCAGGAAGCAGCTCTTTGGGGTTTTTTTGCATATTATGTGATGGGACCAAAACTAATCCTTTGGTGTGAGGTAACACATTTTTACAGCTGCAGTGGAGCAGGGAATCTCAGCTTTTAATATAATTGTTCAGCTCTTCAAAATATGTTTAAAATATTCTGTAATTCTGCAAGAGTTTCAGTAGCATTACACAGAATATATTCTCTTTGGTATTTTTTTAACAGTGATTGTCCTTTTAGTTTGCAACAGCTTTTACTCTGCTCATGTCTGTAGCCTATTCCCATAGCCAATAAAAGCATGCAATATTATATATTGAAAATTACTAATTATACTTGTAATTTTACATTTTGTATATAATATTTACACAGTTTTTTAAATACTGCATTTGTTCAGAGCTGAAGGGAAGGTTGAATATTAACCATTTTTTTTTCTGTAAGATACTGAAAAGAAAACTATAGGACTGTGTTTATATGCATTTGTGAGAATTGGTGGGGAAAAGGCATGGCATGGGAGGAAATCATGTACAGAAGAGCCAACATTCATAGGATAAGTGAGCCATGACCAGAATCTCATAGATAGTATGAGTTCCTAACTTATTTGAAGGTGAGGAGACTTGTATTTGACTTCCAAAATTGTCTGGTGTCTGGAGAGAATGAGAAGCATTCTGAATGGCCAGATATGTCTAGCACCACTTGAAGCAGTAAGGTATCTCCATCAGGGCATGTAGTGTTGTATAAGACATTGAGTTTCATGTGCTTCTGACTACTCTGTCTTGCTTCTCAACCATGGCACAAATGATACAGCCAGAGAAAGTCCCAACATGACCATCGTTGTGTCAGGGGCTTCGTGAGTGAGAGTAGGGGTACAGAGGCACCCGTAATGTTTTCATCAGCCGTCCTGATCAAGATAAAACAAAAGGCAGATGTATCCAAGTGCTTGACTATGCATCTAATATCACAACTAACTTTTTTATTTTTTTCCATTGTGGTACCTTGTTTAGAATGAAGAGCCTAATCATTTTTGCAGGGTATGATGATGATGAAGACTTGGAGGGACAACACAAATATATGAGGCAGGGATATTTAAATAGGTGTTGTGGTTGAACCCACCCAGAAACTGAGTCCCATATGGCCACTTGTTCACACTCCTCTGGTAGGACGGGGGAGAGAATAAAAAGAGTAAAAAGGAGTAAACTTGTGGTTTGTGATAAAGTCAGTTTAACAGGTAAATAAGTAAAAGCCATGTGTGCAAGCAAGGTAAAACATTGCTTGTGAGGAATTCATTCACTACTTCATATTGTCAGGAAGGTGCTCAGCCACTTTCAGGAAAACAGTGCCCTTTCATGTGTGAAAGGGTACATTGGGAGACAAACACCATCCCTGAAAATGTCCCCCATTTCCTCCTTCTCTCTCCAGCTTTAAAGGCTGAGCACAACCCCACACTGTATGGTACATCCCTTGGGTCAGCTGCGGTCAGCTGTCCTGGCTGCATTCCCTTCCAAATCCTTGTGCATCCCCAGCCTCCTCCCTGGTATATTGGAGTCGGGTGGAGCAGAAAAGCCTCGACTCTGCATCAGTACTGATGAGCAATAACAAGAACATCCCTGTGTTATCAACACTGTTTTCTGCACAAACCCAGAACACAGCCCCATACTAGCTACTGTGAAGAAAACTAACTCTATCACAGCCAAAAGCAGCACAACAGGAAAGACAGAAAATGGATCTCAGCACTCCTTCACTATGCAAAATTAAATACAAAGTCAGAGATATGGTCTCTTGAACCTCTCCAAATCATAATCAGAAGAGGAAAAAAACACTTGGGAAGTCACAGCAGATCATCTGAGCAGGAGGAGGTAGGAGGAGGTAGTACATGAGGCTTTCTAGAAATAAGTAGCAAAAGGCTTACACTCAAAAGAATTAATTTTCACGGGATATTTTGCTGGCACATACTTTTCCTGTGAAGTTAACTGCAATGAAGCTATAGTACTCTAGATACCATTGGTGATGATTCCTTAATATAAATGCTACAGAGGTTGACCAGGGAAAATGGTCTATTTGACTCTGCTCACAAATAAGGAGCAAATCTGTAAATGTGGCCACAAACGGCTGAGCTACAACAATTGCAAGGTGACAGAGTTCAAGATCCACACGAAGACTGAGAAGGTAATCCGGAGAATAAGGGCTCTGGACTTGTGGAGAACAGACTTTAGCTTATTCAGGGAATTGCTAGGCAGAATACCCTGCCAAGTATTGATGAAGATGAAGGAAACCTAAGCAAGTAGCTTCCTGATGATTTAAAATGCAAAAAATGGAGGACTTTTACAAGAAATGGGGTGAACAGGCAAGCAAATGTAGTATGAAAACTACTCGAGCACTGAGTAACAAAATCAGAAAGGTCAAAGTTCTAGCTAAAACTAGCAAAAGATAAGAATAATTATTTTTCTTTGAACTCCTTTTGGGGAAGAATATATCACAGTAACCTGCATTGGTAAAACAGTTTGATAATCATACATTACTCTCACTATGACAGGTTCCCTATCTTATAGGGAGACTAAGTTTTTTACCTTGTGGCAAAGTATTGCAACATTACATTTCTAGATAGATTATTGAACACACGAAAGAAATCAATAGGAGAAAATAGGGTTATGGTAACAATTATGTAGTATTAATTAATTCCTATAAGGAATTAATGAGCCTGCCCATAAGCTTATCCTATTTGATATTGAGCAAAACTAATCTTAAGGATAGACAATTCCATGGACTACATTCTTACTTTTTCTCAGTATCCATTAAGCTAGGCTGAGAGAAAGGGTTCAGCCTTGAGAATAGTTGCTGTTATGCCTGAATGATTGTCTGGCATTATTAAAAACAATGTGAGTTTTACCCCATCTGCAGTGCATTTTAGGACTTAGGAGGCACTCAGCAAATTTTCAGTGCTAGTTTTGAGCTAAAAATAATGACACATGGCAGGTTAAGGCTGAAGATTTAAGTTGGTTGAAAAATATAAGTTTCTAAAAAACAAGTCTGCTTGTAACAGACTCAAGAAAATTGCTGTTCTCGGTTTGCAAAATGGAGAACCTGGCTAATGCAAGAGATAGAGCATTTCTCCATGTAATGCTAGTACACTACCCAGAAATGAAAACCCTGATTATTCCTGACTCAGTTAATGAGCTTTATTTCTTGTCTGGTTTCATTAGGGAGCTATTGACTCTGATGTAAAACAGTTCTCCCAGCATCTTCTTTGGCTCTGTTTTGCATAAATAACAAGTAGATATCTGTTGGGTTCATTTTTAAGCTGGTGCCAAGGTAGTTTGCTCAAAAGGCAAATTAAGAATAAAACTCTCCCCACAATAGCACAGATGACTACAAGTCATCCAAGGTACTGTGAACTAAGATACCACTACATGGACTAAGCTAGAAAAAGGAATAATACATTCTTTACTGAAGTGAGTTTTCTGGCTTTTAGGGCAAATTGTCTTGTTCTTGTGGAATTAAAATTTCTTGGAGACTAACAAGGCAAACTTTTCAGATGTTTATCAACAATCTTCAGTGATAGCTCAAGAATTAGGCTTATGTATATTTACAAGTAGGTCTAAGTGACCAGTAATTGTTAATGCTAGTCAGGAAAAAAAGAGTGGTGATGTTTTTCAAAATATTCATTTTTCTAGAGAAATATTTTCTCTGTGTCTTACCTTCCTGCAATTTGAGTTGTACTGAGGACAGACACAGACTTGAGTAGTACTTTTTAAATAATATGTTGAAGTCTATAAAGGTTTGGGCTGTGGACATGTAATATGGCATAAGATGACCTATAGAAAAATTTCAAAGGAGAGAAATGGTGTTGTTTTGAAATATTTACCTCTTCTATAATGGACATATGTTTTCTGAATAAAATGGCAGAACATAGCAAAGTCAACATACTCATTATTTGAACATTACATATGTTGAATGTAAAATGGATAACCTAAAATGCAGCTTCCAAAAGGGAGAACTGTATCGTGTTGTAACATGACTGAATAAAAATATACTTCTCTATGAATAATTATAAGGATATTTTCGTTACCCTTCTGTGTCTTTTGCAGATACCCTGTTTCTAACTCTGATAATTTAGTGTCACAAATTGATAGTATTCAATCCCAAAAGAACTAATACAATTACATTTGAAAAATATTAATTCAATCATACTCTTCCCTTTAATTCTTAACAAATTAGTAGGGCCATTTTAATTTTTTTTTTCCTGAAAATAATTTCCCAGCTAATTACAGGTTTCTGATATTCCCTTTGAAGTGGAAGCAACTCCAGGTACAACAGTGTGCTCATGAAGAGCTTGAGGTTGCTCTGAAACTATTAAGAAATCCTATATAATATTCTAGTTTATTGCAGTGTTTTCTATGTGGTTACATTATTTTGAAAAATCAGAAAAAAAAATGAAGGCTCCCTTTCAAGCTCCTCTGGATTTTTCTTATTTCTGGATTCACGCATTGCACAAAGGATGCCTCACATACAGGATACATCAATTAGCCCCCTCTGCAATCATGGCCTTCTGTGGACAGACTGAGGTGAGGATTACTGGTAGTCTTTTTTTGGATTTTGCTGAAAGAAGACAGCCAGAATTTATAACAGTAACCCTTATGTTAAAAGCTGTGATTTATAGTTGGTTCTAAGACACTAAATGCTGAACAGAGATCCTTTTTATTTGTAGGTATTTTAAAAACGATTTTATTAAGATAGAAAGCATCAGATTCTTTGTATTAATTAGTTTTCTGTGGGCTATTACTCCAAAGCAAACTTAGTAACTATGGTGATGTTGGCTAAGAAAGGAAATGAGGAAGAAAGAGAGGAAGAACGCAAAGATCCTAGGTGTAATTCTTAAAAGTAGTACCAAATATTGACAGTGAATTTGGTTTCCAAAATGGTCCACACAAGTCATATTGCTATTAAAAATTACAACATATGGAAACAGAGTTAATTTAAATGTGCAAAATGCATTTGGTGGTAGAGTCTGCCTTGCTGATGTGATGTTCTGGTGTTATAGTTTTTATATATAGTTATAGAGATTTGCAGAAGACTATCAATTGTTTCTCACAATGCGAAATTTCTACTAAATTTCTAAAACTGAAGGTCACTCTCTAAAAGCACATAGTAAATAATTGGGAGTTTTGTTTTCGTTTGGATTTTTTGTGAACAAATGTGTGTATCATACTGAGAGAGTTCTGTATATATTCGAAATGAGAAAAATAATTTTTACAACCTAAATTTAAGTGCCCAGGTGTGTTAGTAATCATTCTATTTTTCAGTAAATGTCACATTCTCCCTGAAATTCATCAGAAGGCAAGTATTAGCTAACAAATTTTCTTTTAAATTTGGATATTTGTTTTGATTTTATTCTGCCCATTTTTCAGCTATCTGAGCAGCAGTATAAACATTTTATTTTTTTCTAATCACTTTGGTTTTTAAAGGTAAAAAAGACAGATTCAACTAGAGTCAATTGTAATTATCTAAATTTTGCTTTTTTAATATCTTTTAAATTCCAAAGATTGACTAAATCTAAGATGGTTTGGCTTTATCTCAAAGGATATTCAGTATATTTGGTCAATTCTAGAAATGTCTTCCTTGAAAAAACAGTTGAACAGCTGTGAAAGAGAACAGCCCTCTGCATCTCCTTTGAAATACTTAATGACATTCGGCCTGAAAATAGTCAATGAAAAAATTTTCAAAAGCACAATTCAGCAATGCTAAGGTCTGAAAGTAAAGAATATCCCAAATAGCAGTGCATTGTTCCTTATGTCTTTCTTATTTTCAGTGTTGATTATGTAAGTATGCTCTCAATTCAGCAATACACTGTTTGTGTAACAACTGATTATCATAGGAAGGTTTATTCTTTGGTTAAAACAATGGGATAAGAATTAAAATATTTTGATACCATTCCTAGCCCTTTCTTAGACTTTATTACATGACGTTGTTCAAGACAATGTAATCATAGTAAAGATATGCATATAATACCTACTTCAAAGGTGACACACATATTCTTTCGGTAATGATAGTATCTTCGCCTCATCATCATACTGGCTCCTTTAGAGAATACTACCACAAGACAACATCTCTTTTTGACTTCTGGTGAGCAATGGAATAGTGCTTTGAATTATATGAAATCGATTTTTATAGCTGAAAATGTCTTCTTCTACCTTAAAGTTTTCAGATTGTATGAAAACTATAGAATTGTTAACCTTTCAAAAATAATTTTCTAGAATTTATTTTTTTCTTAGAAAGACAGCAAGCTCAGTTACCTTTGCCATATTGCAAGAGTTTTTTTGCCCAGAACTCTAAACTAATAGTAGCTTACCATGGGGTAAAATGCCTGGTTAGTTATGATTTTTTCCAAGTAATCCTAATACATGTATAGGTAGAAAGTATTTATATTCATAAAATTTGAAAACATGGGTTAGGAAACTTTATTTGTTGAACTGACCTGAATTTCAGCCCAATTTAGTTAACAGTAAATCTGACAAGCTTTCTAAACTATGCCACAAAAGCATAAGCAATATTCTACTTTCTCGACACTTATACTGGGCTTTCAAACCTGATTATGGCATATTTTGCACCTGTATGGTCTGCAAGTTCTGTGACAGCTGTCATACTTGACATTCACAGCTACTACAAAGATGCACAATTCTGAATGCAAAAATGATACCCAGGTAGAGTTCCCTGAAGTCCATTTATAAACATTTTTTAAAGATTCACTGCAGATACTAATTGTATTTCTTAATGCCAATGCAAATATTCAGAATATTACTAAAAATTCTGTAAAGATTTTGTTTAAAACAATTAGATCAATTAAAAATAAAAGGAAAGATTATTTATTTTGTTCTTTTCAAACTCAGTGTCAGAATTACTTGGAAATTTTATCCATAGTTCAATCCATTATAAATTATCCTATAGATCCTTATATTTCTTATATATCAATAACATCAGAATGTAAGTGAAGCACAGCAAAATTGAATGAATTGATTAAGAATTAATTCAATTGGTTACAAGTGTGGATATAATTAAAGTCAAGTAGCTATAAGTGTCTGGGATTTTTCCTTTGCTGTGAATTGTATTTCAAACTGGAACTTCAGAGAAACCAACAACTGTTATCAGAATGAAAGGAAATTGGTAGTGGAGAGTTCATGTACTGCAAGGATTCAATAAATGGAAAGCCATTGTGATGATTTCAGCTGTTCAAATGAAATTATGATTTCAATTGAAAAAGGGGAAATTATTAAATACCTAATTTTAATAATTTTATTATTAATTATTTAGCAAATTGGCAAATTCTGATTTTTCAAAGCAATGCTTGAATATATGATTTCACTTTTAATTTTTGTTGCATGCTCATGAAAAGTACTTATACGTTAATTTTATGCTTGAATTATTAGCATATGGAACAGGTAGCCCTTTTAAAAAAATTTTGCATGTTGTACAACATTTCAACTCCCTTTTATATTTCTCTCCCATACATTTACAGAGAAAATATTAATACAACTCCACGTTTTCCTTTGAGAAACAAACACTTTTCTTTTATCACAGAATCAGTCTTCAGCCTCTCTGTAGTTATCTGATGTCACACACAGAAACATGACATTCCAGGACCATTCAACTTAGAAGGAACCTCAGGAGGACTCTACTCCTACCTCTTGCTCAAAACAGGTCAGTTGTGAGATCAGACCAGGTTTCCCAGGGTTTTGTTCAATCAAGTCTCCAAAACTCCCAAGGATGAAGACTGCATCACCTTTCTGAAGCCACCTGTTCGAGTTCCTGACTGTCTCCATGAGGAAAAATGCTTCTCCTATAAGCAGGGAAGATGTCTACTGTTTAAACTCAGAGTCACTATGCCTTATCCTCCTGCCTTGCATCACTGTGATGAGATGACTCCATTTTTCCCTCAGCAAGATGTGTTACTGTTAGGTTCCTTCAAATTCAGCTCTTCTCCAGGTTGAACCAGCTCCACCCCACCACCAGTTTACTGGCTCCCTGCTGAACAAACTCCAGTTAATCAGTATCTTTATTGAGCAGAAGGTCACAAAACTGACCACCTAATGACCAGTGAGAAGAAGGGAATAACCATTCCTCTGCGCCTCCTGACCATGCTAGCACAGCCCAGGTTGCTCTTGGCTGGTTTGCTTTCAGGGCACACTGCTGGCTCATGCCCAACCTGCTATCAAGCAACATCCCCTTAGAGCCCTCTCTGCCAAGCTGTCCCCCAACTGGTGTGGTCCCAGACCATGTCATGCCCAGAGCAAGAATTGGCATTTGTTCTTGATGAATTTCATGAGGTTCCTGGCAGCCCATTCCTCTTCCCTCTTGTCCAGGTCCCTCTGGTTTGCAGCTGTAGCAGAAAGTATCAACTGTTCTGTGTCACTTGATACCATCTGCAAACTCAATGAAAGTGAATGTTGTTACATTTTCAGCTAATGCTCTTTGTTTAACAATCATTCAAAAGAAAAAGCTTACTCTTAGTAAGAATAGAAGTGAAGATTATATCTGATTATTGTCCTTCCATATGCATGTTTATGGGGAGTTTATATTTCAGTCGGCCTGGGGAATGCTCTTCTGATAATTTTTCTTGGAGAATGTTGCATCAAAACTGGCTGTGTACTGATTATTTTGTTATAAAATTCAATATGTTTGTATATTTGATGGAGGAGCCTTCTAAATATTAATCAGAAAACTGTGTAACAATATTATCTCTGATGATATTTTTTGCCTTGATGAGTCACTATTTAGGTTCATGGATCAAATTTTTAATCGTCTATTTCAGCACTTGAGTGGCACGAGTAATTGTTGCAGTTAAGTCTATATCTCTTTATCTCTATATCATCTAGATCTATATTGATATTTATCTATATCAGTGATTTAGATATCAGTGTGATGATAGTGTTTAGAAGACTGGTAACACAGGCCAGTCTGCTTTAAAGTGATGCTTTATTAATTCCATTCATTAACAACACACTTCATTATAATGTCTGATTTTCATGTATTATGAATCACTATCACTACAAATAAAAATCTGTCAGTCTTCAAAAAACTTCAGAAAACAGTAATTTAGCTGTGAGCTACTGTCGTCATATGGTTAGTATCGATGTCTGTAGTCCTTGATAAGGTTCAGTATGGAGGTCAAGGTGATCAGATTTGATAGCTGCTTTGCTAGAATGATTGGAGCTGAAAAAGACTTCTTTCTTCTCAACTGCAACACGTTTGATATTCTTATGATGTCTTCCTCCTCTTGAAAGGGGAATCTCTGTTGTTCATGATACTGCTTCTCTTGGTTTCAGTTCACTTGAATAAGACAAATTGAAACGATAATAATTTATATAATGAAAGAATCTCTTCATTTTTATTTAGTGAATAGGTTTCTTATTAAATGATAAACATATATATTTTTATAGCACAGCTATACTTCGTTATTTGTTCTGAGTATATAATTCACAACCTGTAAAAAGGAAAGTGCATACAAAAAGGGGAGAAATATTTTTAACATTGTGATTTGCCACAGGTCACGGTGCTTTTCACTATGGGTTCATGCCATTATCAAGCACCTATTCTTTCTTGTCATATTTGTCATAAACTTGCTAAATTTACAAAAGCTGTATGACACTGATGTATTCCTCTAGAGATACTGACAAGTACATGTTTTTTTCAAGTACTCAGAAGTTAAAAAGTCTCATACTGCTGCATCCAGATGTGATATGGTGTCATTGATTTAAGCTTAAACCTGTGAGGAGGGGTTTAGTAATCTGATTTCTACTATCTTTTTTCCTACCAGCTGGTGTAATAATGCCAGAATCAAAGGTAATTTAAATGGAAAACTTTCAAAATTTAGAGGTAGGCATAAATTCCTTCAGTATCCAGAATAATTCACAAAATTTTTAGTAGGCTTTTCACAGAAAAACCAACAAATTTAAAGCTCTGTAGCAAACGTTTTTTTCCCTTTCTTGTCATGCTTAGGGGTATTTTATATACTCTAAATGTAGGGAATGTGCTACAAAGCCAACCATTCTCATCCTTTGTATGTCTTCCAGGTAGTTAATTTACCAATTGAAGCTCCTGTATTCACTATCTTAAGGGTTAGTCAGTTTGCATTCTAACTTCTTTTCCTTTTTCTTGACTTAAATATCAGTCCATCATGTGTCTTTACATATTTAGATCAATTGTAATCTGATACAGCATAAAATTTGCTTGTACTCAAGTTAATCATTAGTTGGATTATTGTAAGATTAAGAACTATATTTTTGTCACTGTAGATGTAAATTAAGTTTCACTACTTTATTATTATCCTTGAATTAATAAAAACTGAACTGTAGATAACCTTGTTGAATGTATATAAAACAGATTTAAAAGTATGAAAAATAAACATAGTTAATGGGTTTGAAGGTCAAAGTCAAGGTAATATATCTCTTAAAATATTTTGAAAGTATTGTTCTGAAACTTTTTCAGGCATTAGATACTGTGCAGTTCCAGTTTAGGCCTAAATGGAAATATAGCAGTAGGCTTTAAAATATGGTTTTAAGCACTTCAATGTACATTTCCTGATTTTGAGGCACCTTGGCTGTCTAAAAATCCTATTGAAATCAACACAAGTTGGAAGGACAGAAAGGTGAAGAACAACAGAAATTTAATTCTAGATATTTAAAATTTTACTTCCTTCCCACTGGTATTTCTTTTAATTCAGGACTATGTAGTCTGGATGAGATAGTTGTCAAATATAGGATAAAATATTTGAACATTTACAGAATAGCATTTCTTCTAAATATTTTCCATGATAAAATCTGAATAAGTCTTTTCTGCATTTATGAGAATATTTATGTCTAGTTCATAAAATGAGCCCTATATATACTGACTTTTCATATGAAATTATCTACAGTGAGAGAGGTCAGATTTTTTTAACATTGTCCCAATACTGATTTAAAACAAGCTGTCAGAGCACAAGGGTCTTGATTATTGGCTTGTGCTGTTAATTAGATGAAACCAAAAGTCTCTAAGCGACCAAAGTGCAGTCATTCATAACTTTATTCATTAGTGGTTGTAAGGTAATTCCTAACTCAGCTTATGAGGCTTTAATAGTGTTAATCTACTATTCCTTCTATTCAGCTTGCAGGATATTGAGAAATTCTAATGTGTGTTAATTAACCTCTTGAGTGTTGCAATTTCCAGGTAACCAGATTAATTCACCCAACATACCTGCCAGAAGTCTACCTTTCAGTGTGGTGGTTTTTGGGTTTTTTGGTTTTTTTTTTTTTTTTTTTTTTTTTTTTTTTTTTTTTTTTTTTTTTGTTTTGTTTTGTTTTGTTTTGTTTTTTTCTTTTACTTTCTAATGGCTTTTAGGATTGTGGAAAAGTTAAAACTTTGGTGATATTATGATATTCAGTAAAAATGAGGTTGGTGGAGTTATCTTAGATAATTCATGCAGAATTATGCCAAAGTCAAAAACTAAAAATTCATTATTTCCACTGAAATAAGAATATGTTGTCAAAAAAATTTTCCACAATATTTTTCATAAGTTGCCTGTTTAAAAATAAAACTTGAGATGCAGACAAGATTGATTTCAGATTATGTTTATTTTACAGGATCCAGAAGTTTAGTGATAGAACTAGATTCACTTGAAGACAAAAGGCCTCATGTCTTTGTATTTTGTGCAGCGGGATATAATTACACAATTAGTACCACTCTAACACAAGGTAGGATATAATGATTGAAATCACCTTTGAATTAAGCACCAGGAGACCAAAGGAATGCATAGATCAGAATGAAAATAAGGCGCCTGACAATTAAAATATGGATTAGAATTCTTCTAATGCACCTTATAAAAACTTAAACTAGAGCCATAGATAAGACCTAGACTGTGCTTAACAAGTATTTGTAATTAAAATAATTGTACAACAAGCTTCATAAAACTTCTTGATCATTGCATTCTTACACAATAGCTTTTCAATATTGCAACTTGATTAGAAACATTTTATATCATAGGAGTATGGATGACACCCTTACCAAAATTTTAAGATCTCCTTGAATCCTGACCCCCAAGACATTATAAATACAGGTAAAATACTAAAGTATTTGAGAGTTTGTATTATCCACAAAATTACAGGACTGCTGGTCTTAATAGCAATAATGAAAATTGATGGAAATGTATGTTTTCAACAATTCTTCGATATAATTTGTGGAAAATTTCTGCCATATTCCAGTGTTTCAATCAAAAGACACTTCTTAAAACAGGTAATCAAGTATTAATTTGTCTTACTATACTGTACAAATACTGCACCAAAAATTAGTTAAACTGATGTGTGCTAACAAGATACTGCATCAACTTACCAAGTTCAGAAAATATCACCAAAGATTTGTTCTACACATGGGTACAGCATTAATAGATAGTTACAATGACGAATCATTTGTCATTCAGAAACTGTATTATACTGCCGGGTACCTTTGTAATTTTTCAAATTGATCAAAAGTTGCCATTTGTAACACTGATAGAGTTCTTAGGCACCAAAATCATTCCTATTCAACCTTTCCCCCCAGGAATATATTTGCCTAAAGGGAATATTAAATCAAGTTGTATTTTCTTAAACAACCCATATTATTTTCTATTCATATAAGTCCTATAATACATTCTTTTACTCGTGTTTGGAGTTTTAGATTGCAGTAATCATAGTTTCTCTTCTCATTAGAACTTTCTCACATAATTAAAAAAAGAAAAAACAGAAAATCAGCTGAGCCCATATAAGCATATGCCTTGATAATAAGACATTATTTTTGAGAATGTTAAAACTCTAGGCTATAGGGAA
>VWZQ01003257.1:207198-240797 GCA_013397015.1 Myiagra hebetior | reverse complement strand
CAAAAAAAAAAAACCACCAAAAAAAAACCTGTAAAGAAATAACCAAGGATTACAACTGAATTATCCTTTTCTCTCATTTTTATTTATATATTTAAATATATTTGTATTTAAATCATGTTTATCTACTGATGAAATAAATTTATTATGAGGTATAAGGTAGGTAAATATCTTTCTGTGAAGGCAATGTCTTTCCTATTGATAGATTTATGACATTCCCTGTCATGACATCTGCTACCTTTCTTCAGCAGTGCGTTAAAACAGATAGAAATATCAGAGTGCTCTGCTTACACCCAAAATGTCAGGAAAGGGAATAATATTATTATTTTTTATAACATTATATGAGAGGAAATTATATTTAATCCTGTCACATACTGTCTGTATTGAAAGATTTCACGGTTGCCAATTATTCTCTGGCTTTTATCCTTAAAATTTCTTATTACATACATGGTAGTTACCATCCACAGTGTTTCTTGGCATGGATCTGAATATAAACTTTTCCTTACCTAAGTGGTAGAGTTTTTATGGCCTTTGCAAAAGAATCACAAAGTGATGCAAACAAAATCTGTTGCATTTTATTTTTATTTATTTTCTAAACCATCACTTTAGCTATACTGTTCACTACTCAGTAATGATAGATACAAAAGTAACACCTTCCTGGAAAAAAAGGTAAAAAATAGTAAAAATAGGCTAGTATTCCAATTGAGTTATTTGGAACATTCATATTTTCTTTCTTTGTCTTCCTTCTTTTTTTCTCTGAGGATCGTAGTATTTGGTCAGATGTCTCAAGAACAGGTTTAATTCCTGCCTAAAAGCAGGATGAAGAAACTTTGAAGTCCATAAAAATTTTTCAAATTGATTTGATACAGGACTTCCCTATGAGAAAATTTACACTAAAAATGTTCTCTCTTGGTGGAGTTCGTGTGTGTGTTTGTATTTGCTTTTTTTCCCTTCTTTCCCAGTAGCAAACATAATCACCTGGTGACAACACTACTTCTTTTTTGGTGCTTTATCATGCAAGGCATTTGTGGTACTGGAAGCTTAATTTGTACTACATCACAACAATTTCTATTGTGGAAAATCATTACTGTTTGCATTTCCCCTGATTTTCTTCACTTTACTAGTAAATTAAGTTAGTTTATAAGAAACAGCAAATTAAAAAGAAAACAGCAATATTCATAATTATTTTAATACATAATTTCTCTATTTAAAGTAGGAAAAAGGAACCAAATATATAGCTTGTTAAACTGTTTTTTCATACTCTATTCTTTCTGGAACAGTTTATATATTTCAAAATTCTCCGCATTTGATGTAAACAAAGAAATATATATATAATAAATGCAAAAATTTGGCTCACATGATCTCATAACTATTTCCTTTCCAAACTCAAGATATAATTCAACTTTCCCATGACTGTAAAACTATAAATACATTTTTATAACATTTTACTATACATTAATCACACAACCATGTTTCTTTCTCTTGAATTTTTCAAGATGAATCAGTTTAACTGAAATTTACTGTATCTCCAGTTCCCTTCCTCTCTTTTGTGCAATTACTGCATATTGTCTTGCTGTACCTGAAATGAAAAAACAAAATAAGTTAAATAAATGCAAAAATAAGACTAATCTTATCACTCTAAACTCAAATGGAAAAGGAATGTACATAGACGTTACACTGGAGGAATCGTTACATTCACTTTACAGATTACAAAGTTGCAGTAAAAGGCTACAAGTCAGCAATGCAATTAAGAAATTCTGAGTTCTGTTTCAGACAATTTTCTGTTGATAAATATTGCTTGATGATGTCATTCGTATGATATATAAATATAAGCAATATACAGTATCATGAAAATGTCTAAATACTAATAGCAACTTTGCACGTAAGGAAATATTTCTCATTATAAAAATGAGGTGGTTTCTCTAACAATGGCTCTTACCGTAGGGACATAACATTAGTAAGAAGGGTAACAAAGGGCCATTTACTAGTGCTTTAGACTACAACCAAATGGCTCTTTTTAAAAACATTCTAGCTTCTTCCTGAAAACCAGTAATATTTCTAGACATGTCTTCAGAGGCTGGTAATCTGTAAATATTCAAAACCCAAAAATTTAGTTTAGTGTAGTCTTAGTTTAGAAAATTTTCCTAATTATATCATAAATATATGGACTTTCATTTTATGCTTACTCTTCTTCCCACCCCTCAGTTTAAATACTTACACCCTCTCAAGAGGAATGAATACTACAGTATGCAGATCCTTGTTACTGTATGTGTGCTTTCATTTTATCTTCAGACTTCTAGTTCTTGTAACTATTCTTAGTGTCAAAGCTTGTTCAGATGATGTTTTTCTTCATTCATGTGTACTATTGGTTTCATGTGGGATTATCTTTAGTCACAGATTTACAAATCCACTGAATGTTCTGCATTGGAATGGACCCACAAGGATCATACATTCCAATCAGCTAACAAGATTCTTTTTGCTGAAAAGTGAAACAATATTTTTGTTTATTTTAGGGTCTACATCTTGATTGTCTTGAAACTATACCTTGTATATTTCGTTCTTATTTTCCTCCCTATCCCCTCCCTGCCCCGTATCTTCAGAGCTAAAAAGTACTGTGCAGTTTTTGTTGCTGGTTAGTCCATTTCCCCTTCCTTTGTTAGTTCTCTTCTGATTCCAAATATCCTTCCTAATTGTGACCATTTCTCTGTTTTTGTCTGTGGATTGTTTCTCCCAGTTTAATTCCTCCTCATTTTATCTTGGTGCAAATTTCAGAAAGTCTTTTTGATTTTCTCTTGCATTTTTTTTCTTCAGCTAAAATATTATTTAATTCCTTAAGCAGTTCTTTTCATTTTGCCATTTGGAAAATAAAGTCCTATTTTCAGCAGACTATAACAGTTTGGGTTATAGACTTACCTCACTTTGCTGCACCTGTTCCCTTGCATATAGCTTACATTTATTGTAATAGACTGTCTTTTGTTAGCGAAATATCTGTTAAATTAAAAAAAAACAAACCCAAATTCTCATCTCTCTGACTCTATTTTAGTGAACCTGTATTTAATTAAGCATAAATTCAACTGTTTGAGCCTGGGAGGGAGTCATGAACAGTGATGGGTGATACTTGTGGACACTAGAGGACCTGAAAAGCTGCATCATTAACAGCCTATACCTACAACCCCAACTGCACTCTCATAATATGCAAAACATGCATGCAGTGGTATTCCAAGCAGCATGTATCCTCACAGCAGAATAAAATGTTCATCTTTTTCTGCAATACTGACTCACACTATTTCTTGAATACAAAGAACTGTGAAAACAAATATAATGCTTGTTTTCTGAATCTCTATTAAGAGTACGAAGAATTGAGTTTTAATCATCCTAATAGGTTCAGGTGCATTGACTTCTTTAGGTGCTATAGGGTTTAATGTCCCAAACCATGTATTTTGTATCTAGCTTTTAGTCTACCAAAATGACTTCTCTCTGGGATTGATGTAGAAAAGTCTAATACCTGACAAGCACAACTTTTTAATTACATTATAGATCGTGGGTTTGATATATCTTTCAGATTCCCTATTTTTTTTTCCTGCTGCTGGGTCAATTAAGTCAAGGCTCTTGTTTTCTTATACCATTATTATATGCAGTCATTTCAATTAGAAACAGTTAATCTGTATCTTCAAATGTACTGTTTTCCGTACCTAGCTTCATTTTGTCCAGACAGTATTTCCTGACCTTTTCCTAATCTGTAATCTAAACCTTAAACTCTCTTCAAGGATTTGATGACATGGCTCTAAAAACTTGAGCTATTGTGGTAATACAGCTAGAAAGCAGAGATCAGACCTGGCAATTTTATTTAAGCTATCTACCCAGATGCACCCAAAATATGGTTGACTAAATGAGGTGAAAAGAAATCTCTGAGGAGAAAGCAATCAGAGAACGAGTTGTTAATTTTCTTTGTGCTTTATGTATTCTTATTAAATTCAGGGGTAATTGCTCTTAGATTTGTAGGACTAGTACTTCAAGATGAAGAATAATCCCTTTGCCACACTCTACCAAATGTCTTTTAAAAATCAATAAAAACATTATGTAGTTTCCTTATCTTTATGCTCAAGTAATTTCTCAGTTAGTTGTCATAGAATAAACATCTGCTAAAATCTCCTTGGCACAAACCCACACTTGTTATTCTGCCAGTTGATTCCTGATGTGTGGTTTGAGTCCACATTGTATCACTCTTAGGAATCATTTTGCCAGAATATATTAACAGATGCACAGTATTTAATGTTGTGAGGTTTTGTTAATAGATATTTCACAAAGACATAGAATAATAGAGTTCTCTAAGTTTCACCAGATGTGTCATGGATTTCTTGCTGTTACTGTATTCTATCCTTACAGAGCACTGTCTTCTGGGATCTTTGTATTACCAGACTATTATTTTTAAGAGGCATTAAATTGTATCTCCTATTCTATCTTTCTAGATGTCTTCTGGGAATTACACTATTGCAGTCAAGAAAATATTTATATTTTATTCTAAAATATTTCTCACCTTGTAAACTTCTACTTTTCAGACTTTGTTTTACTGATCTTTTCTACAGCAATATCTACATAAGTAAATTTCTTGCAGCCATTCTCTATTTACAGAATTACAGAATCAATTAGGTTGGAAAAGACCTCTAAGATCAGCCCATGACCAAACACTACTATGTCAACTAGACCATGACACTAAGTGTTATGTCCAGTCTTTCCCTGAACACCTCCGGGGATGGTGACTCTACCACCTCCCTGGAAAGTCCATTCCAATGTCCAACCACCCTCTCTGTGAAGAATTCTTCCTAATGTCCAATCTAAACCTCCACTGGTGCAGCTTAAAGACTATATTCTGTCTTCCTGTCACTTGTTACCTGTGAGAAAAGACCAAGCCCCACTTGGCTACAACCTCCTTTCAGGTATTTGTAGAGAGTGAGAAGGTCTCCCCTGAGCCTCCTTTTCTCCAGGCTGAGCAACACCAGCTCCCTCAACCACTCCTCACAGGGCTTGTGCTCCAGACCCTTCACCAGCTCCTTTGCCCTTCTCTGGACACGCTCCAGCACCTCAATGTCCTTCCTGACGAGGGGCCCAGAACTGGACACAGGATTTGAGGTGTGGTGTCACCAGTGCCGAGTACAGGGGAAGAATCACTTCCCTGGCACTGCTGGTCACACTATTGCTGACACAAGCCAGGATGCCACTGGTCTTCTTGGCCACCTGGGCACAGCTGGCTCATGTTCAGTTGGCTGTCAACCAGCAACTCTAAGTCCTTTTCTGCTGGACCACTTTCCAGCCACTCTTTCTCCAACCTGCATTCACTCGTAACGTTAAAGTCATAGTGTTAAGAAATTATTAAATTGAAGAATCAGATGCTTCCCTTAAAGACACAGAAAAATTAGTTTCTTTAATGTGTTTTATTTATGTTTTGTTTAAATACATCTGCTTAGTGACAAGGAAATATAAGGACACTCCGCATGCAAAAAATATTCTTAGAAAAAAATCATTCTATTTTAGCTCATTATATATGTGCAATATATATGTAAACTTCAGTCTGTTGAAAATAACAGGCATGTCAACGCCCATGGACATCATTAATGTGCACCTAGACATACACACCTCATGTAAAAGACCTTTTTTCCTCCATTAAGATGTTTTAAGAAGTTTCATAGTGAAACCCACAAGGATATTAAACTCTACCTTTTCCCCCTTCTTATCAGGATCCCTCTTACTTCAGATTCATAGACTCTCATGAACAAAAGTCATGAGAGAAAGAGGGACACAATAGCACTCCAGTATCAAACAACTTCACTGTTAGAGAAATAGAATTTTCAAACTAAATATACTGACTGTGATGGAATTTGAACTATGATTCCAGGCATCTGCTTTCCTCATCAGACCAATTAGATAGTGTCATTCAAAGAATTACAGTCAACAGGCTCTTCACAGTCAACATATGTCACTGCATGATAGGCTGCATTTATACTGTTGAAATTGGATAAATTACTGAAGTACTGTTTTTATTTATTTATTTCTGCGTGCAAATTATTTATGAAATTTATCTTAGTTTAAAGGCCTTAGAGTATTATTCAGACTACTAAATATCACCATCTCAGACAGGAATGGTAGTTTGGGGCAACACCGCATCTATAGTCCTGAGATCACACTTTTATAATAACAATTCCTCTATTAGTTACTTGACTGGTAAAAACATATGAACATGAAAAATTGCATAAATATAGTTTTAGCATTCTGGGCATTATGGTAAAGGTATCTTGGATTACCTGATGTATTTGAGCATAACTGTATTTGCAAAAATTTAAATGTGTGATGTATCACTGACTTGGTCAAGAACTTATCAGTTTGAATCATTACAACTAACACAATGGAAAATAATTGTTTCATAGCTCAAAAGATATACACAGGCATAATTATAAATAGGAGAATGTTAAGTGAGATGACAATCCCTACATTATTACTAATAATCACTTCAAACAGAAAGAAATCTTTCATTATATGCCTCTTTGCTCTTCAAATTAAGTTCATTCTGATACCATTTGAAATGACAGTGGATCTGAAAGCTGTAAGTAGTCATTTTAGCTGATGCATTGAATTTATTGTGCAAGTTAATGAATGTCTCCTGATTTAGTCCAGATTTCTGGTTTCTCGTCATGCAAAAAAAGGAAGAAAAGTACCTGCAGTAATTGTAGAGTATATTATTTACCTTGTTAGCATGAAAAATCATCAGGGAGAATCCGTTTCCAAACCACGTCTGATGCCTGATTCAGAACCACTCACTCCAGAGGAAGTCTCAAAATATTTACAAATTTTCTGAGTACTTTAATTTTTCATATCAGGGAAAAGTCATCTTATCAAAAGGACTGTGGACATGGAGATGTATGCTTGCACTTATTCTCACAAGCAAAATGTCTTTATAGCTTGAGAGATTTTATATAGAGTTTGTTTCTGGAAGAAATGCCAACATTTTGTATGCCCCTCTAAATTCTATTTCTACTACTGACTTCTGTGGTGGAAGCAACACTTCTCAAAGAATGAGTGATACCAAGTATGGGATTATGCAGAATCAGACTAATTTATTAACTCATTCTGCTTCTAGAATCATCAGGTTTTGTAATTCAGGGTTGTGTTCTAAAATCAATGAACTGTGGTCTCATGATTTTGGTTGCAACATCACCTAAATATAAAGGCACATTACCTGATTTTAAAAAGTCAGTATGCTTAAATGCCAAAACCTCGCATACCCGAATGTGAATGTTTTTTGTCTCTCAAAGGATCTCCATTTCTTATGCTTCTCAAATGAGAACCTGAAAACTAAATCAATTACATTTAGATTAATGAATTTTTGATCATTTTCCCTTCTGTGTTATTGAATCATTGGTCAGTACTTCTTAGTGGTGGATACTATTGAAAAGGTATAACTAGGTTTAAAGAGTTGCTCAGGCTCTTTTACAGCTTTCCAGGGTAAGAATTTTCATGTATAATGTTAATCTTGTATTCTCTGTTTTGTCAGTTTGCCATTTTTGTTATCTCCAGGGGTATACCATAGCAATTTATTGTATTGTGCAAACAAGCTGAAATAATATGTATGCATATATTTGATTTGGTTTTGCAAATCCAAACATGCTGTCAGAGACTAAGAATGCTTTTAGAAACAGGAAGATATTTTGCCAGTATTTTTACCTCAACTTACACTTAATTCATTCTAACATCAATATTCCAAACAAGATTTTATGCCTAGCTGCATCATTTAAATTGAATAGTAAATCAAACAGATAATTTTTATGTTGTAGTTATGAAGCTAAATTGTTCATTACCAATCTACAAATGCAAGGTAAATTTTCATTGATTTTTTTTGTTGCTGATGATTTTGTTTAGCTTAGTACCTTGCTGTGTGTTCTTGTGTAAACAGTATTATATTGCATTTTAGTTCTTGTTATTCTTTTAATTTAAAAACAAGCTTAGAAGTTATTATGTGTCAGAACAAACAAGCAAACAAAACCCCCGAGAAAGTCAGGAAACATTTCTGACTAGCTGCAGAACCTAGAGCAATGTTATTCCTGTACAGTCTTCTGATAAGATTATGCAGTTTTGAGATTTAATGCTTATCGAATGATTAAAATATATTTACAATATCAGACACATTGTCTAAGTGTAAACAGTTCTGAGTCTGATAACAGGAAGCTTTATGAATCACGTATTTTTAAACTGGTTCTGAGGTGTTTTAGAGCCTTCAGGAACTCTAAAGAATAGGACTGTACTGGTGTCTTGGATTGACATCATGATGTGCTTACTGGGTCAGATGAGGTAGAGCTAAATTCTTTGGATACACTAATTATTTTGGTATTTAGGAATTAGGATATTTAGGACCTTCAGCTATTTTTTTCTCCTTATAATGGAAATAATTTCAGACTGTGTTATAGATACTTGCTTAAAAGACGGCATAATCCTTTTTTATTGGTCCATTACAAAAAAAAAAGTGAGTTTAATTTTTGAAGGTCTGTTTAGGAGAAACTGGATGGATTGTTAAGCAGGTGATACTGAAGTGTCAGTAAAGAACCTCAGATGTCTTAATGGTTTTGTGTGGCAAGTTTGAGAAACAGATTTTGGGGGAAAAATTCAACAGTAGTCATTGCTATTCTGTAGTGTTTAAAAGTTCTTGCTTTTAAATTCTAAGCATATATTATTTAACTTTATTCTTTGTGGTACACAGTTTAATCAAAGCATGCTGGCCATGAGAAATATATAAATGGAAGCACTCACAGTGTTCACAATTTATCAGTGTATTTAAATATGACATTTCCATTTGCTATTTTCTCTGCTACACAAAAAAAACCATTATCCAATAGTGAGTGGTTTGCGAAAAAAATCTCCATAGTGACTTTGGAAAGGTTCTTTTTAAGTTCTGTTCAGACAAAAAACTATGACAAGCACTTATAAAAGCATATATTAAGGACCTGTTTGAATACCCTATCCTTTGCTCATAGAACACTGATTCAGACAGGATAAAACCTTTCTGTAACTGCAGTTACAACATTTTATGTGCAACAGATACCCACTCCTGAGATTATGTAGATCTCAAATCAACCTCATAAGGCTACCTGCCAACAATGTCAACCTCTCAAAAATTTTTCTGTAGAGCACGACCCCTAACAGAAGCTAAGAATAAATATACTCAATGTATTCTGCTTTTAAAAGGTGTGTGGATGAATCTCAGATAAAAGACAGTTAAATGTGTCTTTTCTTTAATTATTCCTGTTAAAGTTATATTTGATTATTTTTAAACTCAGAGCAGACCATAACACTTTAGGTTATTCAAAGGTGTTTACTGTGGCCTTACTGTATTTTCACTGCAAACAAAGGTAAAACTCCCCCTGACTTCAGTGCTTGATCAAAAGTCACTTGCTCTTAAAAAATCCCTCAATTGATGTTACTATCTAATTAAAAAAACCTCTTATTTCAGTATAATAGAAATTTCAGCCAATTGTTACAGGTCATACATTAAAACTACTAGCATGGATTCAAAGTTTTTGAGAATTTATTTTCTCTAGGTCATTGTTAAAAATTGTGAAACTTCCCTAGTTCCTCTGCTCTTCTCCACAGTTATTAAATGTACCACTCTGTAGACATTTCTTTTTCCTTATGGATTTCCTTTGTAGTGGTTACTTTTTTAACATTCTACTATTGAGAGAGAGTGGAGAAAGAGCTTGCGCTACTCTTTCACTTAGATAACATCACTGCTGTGTGTTGCCTGTTTCTCCTGCAGCACTCATTTTGTTTTTCATTTTCAGGAAGTTTTGTTCCCCTCCGACTCTGTGCGTAAATTTGTCTTCATCTTGTAATTTCTATTATTTTTGTTTGTTGGCCATGAATTTTGGATATAAAACTGATATTTAAGGCTAAGAAACCTATTATTTTATCCTATATTCAGATTTTAATGATGAAGCTACACTGATAAAGATACTTGAGTGACTATACCAATTAATTTGGACAGGATAACCTTCAGGCTATCTACAGATTTTACTACACCTGCTTAGAAGTTCACTTTTTGCTAGACAGGTTTGAGGTTTTACAACCTCAAAACGTCTGTGCTGTCTTTGAGTTTTATATTCAATATTCACTGCAGTCTTTCAAAATCCAGAAGTAAGCCATGTGACTGCTGTGGTTTTTTAAGTGATATTTAAGAGGTTTTTTTTCTTCTGGTCTCCTAAGAAATAAATTTATTGGATGTGAATTCTTAAAGAAAGATGAATTACTTAATCTTTCTTCTAATTCTTCTTCCCTCTCAAAACTGCACAATTTCTATTAAATTTCCATTACAACTTGTTGCCAGTAAGTGGAATTTCTCTATGTCTTAATTTTTTACTATAATTTTCCATTGATAAATAGTCTTCAAAAGACTCATTATGAAAATAACAAGCGCCATGAGGTTGTAATGTAATTTTTTTTTCAGTCATTGTTGTTGGTCCTATTTGGTTTAGAAAGAAAAATGCGCTGTCATATGTACTGAATCTTCCCATAAACCAGAGTTCCTCTTCACAGTATTTAGAGAATGTTGTGACCTGGATATTGAAATTATCAAGTAACCTTTTATTTTATGGTATCAAGTATCCAAACAAAGTTGGTGAAAACATGTTTTTCAGTTCTACAGTTTCTATATCTAAAGAGGGAAAAAAGTAGACAGCTTCATAAATGTGAATTAATTTTGTTTAGTTTGTCTCAAAAAAAAAAGTAAAAAAAGAGTAAGAATATTTATTAAAGCATATTTGTTGCAATTTGTCATTAAAAAAACCCAAAAGCTAAACTTTTATATTTGAAAGTACCCAAGACACCAAAAATGAAGACACTGATTTCTCAAAAACTGCTCAATAAATGTTCCACCCATTTATATCTGGCTACATTTTCAAAGACTTTTTTTGAAGACTAGAGATCGAATGCAACTCTTGGAGAAAAAAAGCTTCAAAAATTCTCTGAATTTCACTTCAATAGCTTTCACATTTCCATGTATGTTTTTCCTTTGGCATAATGTCTATTTATGGCAATTATACTATTTAGAGAAATTTACTGCTACGGAAACAAAAAATAAACACCAAACTTCAGGATTTAATACATTAAAATATAAGGATTTTCATAATGTCATAGTAGCTTCCAGGTTTCAAAACCCTAACAGAGGAGCCCTTTGCAAAGTATTTGTTTTCTTAGGTTTTAATTTCTATACAAACTAGAAAAAATAGTGAAGTCCATCCTGAAATAAATTACACAGTATTGCTTAGCAGATAACAGCTGTCTTATTTATGTCTCTTACTGTCTGTACTTTTGCTGTCTGTTTTATATCTCCTACTTATTGTACAGGCGCACATAGCATACCAGAGTTGAGTCGTGTGCCATGGCTTCTTATATAATATATAATTATAATGTATAATAATATAATATATGTATTTATTATTATGCCTCATGCATAATATTTTTAGGTATCACATTTTTAAATATTGCATTTTAAAATATTTTAAAATATTGTTTTATTTTTACATAATACATCTCTTATTTTAAATTCATATTGGAAATATAGCTCAGTGTCTTGGCAAGGACTTAAATCACTGGGAGCCTTCAAACTCTACTGACTAGGGTAGATGAATTTGACTTGGTAGAAATTATTACACAACAATCCAGAAGTATATTTAACATCAATAAAAATATGTATGTGAATAAGTGGGGCTTTTTATGACACTATGAACTGTGAAGTTACACCCTTAAGAGACCCTGAGCCTCATATTCAGTCCACAGAAGGACAGTCCTTTTCTCTTTCTTTACAGAAAGAAGGCAGTTCCAGAACTCACTATTAGGAAATACCATGATGCAAGCATATTTGGCAGCTAGTTTTTAGACTGACATGTCCAGGGAAAGATGCTCTAAGAATGGCAGAAAAGTTTATGAAGTATATTTACTGTCATTCAGCAGCAGTAATAATTTTGATTTCCCTTTCATCTCAAACCTTTGCATACAATGCTCTGAGCTGCCTCAGGACGGTTTGGTAGGTCTCAGGAGGTTATAAAAAGGTAGGTAGAAAGCATTTTGTGAGGCTGAGAATGAAAGTGGCAAAGAGGGTAGAAAAAATTTTAATGTGCCAAGCACTGAGGAGAACAGCATGCTTGTTCTGGGTTTTTTATGGGTTTTTTTTACACTCTTGTTTAAGAAAGGGGCACTTAGGCATTGTCAGGGGCAGGATACTGCTGATATATGAGATTTTTGGCCTAGGCCATTATTGCTGTTGTTATAGTCTCAGATCGTTAGAGCATTTTCAACGAATGTTTTTTACACTGCCAGTGCTTAAGGTTTTATTCCCACTGCAACAAACTGAATCTCACAGTGTAAGCCATACAAACTCAAAACCCTCTCTCTTTATTATCCTATAAATCTGCAGTGATTATGGAGGGGAAGAAAAATAAATACAAATTTCATAGTCTACCATGTCCTTCTTAGATCACATAATACAAACCTTGATTAAAATCCTAAATTAAGATACTAAATGTGGCAGTTCAAAATATTTTTAAAAGATGGAAAGAGGAGTATATAAAAATCATTTTGTATGCTGATGGTCCTGATCCTTCTTTTCATTTTACTCGATGCTAATAATCTGCAGATTTTAAGAGAAGCAGGATCAAACTTCTCAAGAGCAGTGGCATTTTGATGTATTATACTAATACATCACCCTATGCAGCTCCTTGATGATGTATTGCCCTAGTGTTTTATCAAAGTGTCACTGCTCCGATGAAGGCATAGCACCTTCTAGCAAAGCCCTGGATAAGAAGCTATGTTGGAGAGGAGGTTATGTTATGTTATATGTTATGCTATACTAAGGAATGTTTTATGCTGGTTTAAGGAACAATATCAGAAAAATAGAGATGAGGTTCCAGGATTTAGTGGCAGAGGTGGATACACCCAGCAATTCGACAAAATTCACACAAATATATTTCAATAGGACATTGGGCTGCTAATGTAATGCTATTTGAAAATTTTGTCCTTTACTTTTTTTCAATATCTTGATTTTTGGTTTTGATAAAAAAACCCTAAAATATGAAAAGCAGTGTTCAATATTTTCCCTTAAAAATGGTGTCTAAGTAAATGAGAATCTTTTCAATTGGCTCAACACCTTATCCCAAACCATCAGGACACTTATAGACTGGGAAGTCAGGTGAAACTGGCTGCACAAAATAGTTTGATAAAATTTTTAAATCTGCATCTCCATTCTCAACACAGTAAGAATTTTCTCAAATTGTTTTACTCATATTGTACATAAAAATCTAAAAAAAAATTTAAAGATCCAGTAAGACAAACAGCAAAGATAGCAAAATCATTCAGTATAGCTCTAAGCATATTTCCACTGTAATGGAGGTACCAAATAAACATCTAAATAATCACATAATGTGAAAAAAAGCACAATCCAATAAAATAAAAATAGCATATTTGATGAGAGATGCATTATAAATGTCTAATAGCATCCCTATTTTTACAATTCAGAGTACAAAAGGAGGAAGGATGCTTAATAATTAAGTTTTTTCAAAGTTTCAGTCCATCTGGACAATCACATAAGACCTGATTTTGCCATCATGATGCACACTGATTTCTGCTTTATTTGAGCAGTATTAATCTGTTAATTCTGGGTTTTTTTTCTTTACTGTTTTATGGAAGTAATGTTCTAATGCCTTCAGAAACGATGTAATCAAGTCTAAAAATAATTGATAACTAGGTGATACTTTGCCTCAATTTGGATTAGGTCTTTGTGAGCTCTGTTTGTTTGAGCATCATAAAAATCACCTTTTGGGATAAATTGTCACTCCTTGTATTTAGGACACCTCAATCATACTGCTGTACGTATTATGAATGTGTTTGGGTCTCTGTATTCAAACTTCTTTTCCTGAGATGTAATGTTTTCTAAAGGAAACAAGATATAAACTGGATAAGATATTGCTGGACAGGCCTTGATTAAACCTTTTCTAAGAATACAGCATAAAGATCTGCACCCAAGGATCTTGTCCATCATTCAGCAATGGCAGGGGAAATAGTACAAGAAAAGTGTGATCTGTTATCTTATTTATAAAGAATTTCCTTCAGTTTTTCTTGAAAAAACAGTGCATTCCATGAAAAAAGCTTTTCTTATCCCACAAATACTACTAGTAGACTTGGATTTGTTTAACTGTTTACACATTACCTGGGGAAAAATAAGCTTAATAAAATCTAATAAGTAATAATTATTTATTACATGTAGGTTGCAGTAAGCCTAGCTTTCTTCTGCATTTGTAGAATTTCCCTAAGAAATACTGTTCTAATGACATAAGTCAGAGTAAGAGTTTGGGTATTATTCTCTTTTGTGTGTTGATGAACAATGGATTTAGACTAATTTTGTCATAAAACTATTTAATCATAATTTTTATTTTAATATCTATTATCTTACCTTCTAGCACTTATTGCTCATGTTATTAAGAAGTGATGTGAAAAGCCAAGAATGAGACTTGTAAGAGTACAGGGTAACACTGTGATGTTGCATAAGATCATTATTTTACTGTACATCCCACAGACATTCATGAAAATATCATGTGTTGAACATTTCCAACTTTCTTTGAAATAGCAGAACTTCAGAGAATTAATAGTTTTATTACAATGAAGTACTAAAAACTATGATCTGTCAAAATAGCAAATTGGGCATCTGTGTGTGGACACAACACACGGTTCCTATTATGCTTCATTACCCCCCCACCACATTTATAAATAGGTGAAAACTATGAAAAATTAAATAAGTAGCATTTATGATGGGCTCTATCAAGTTCAAATATGAGCTACCACAGTGCACACTGTCATTTTATTCCTACAAAAATCAATTTCCTCTTCTACTGACAAGTACCAAATAAATACCATTATGATGCAGAATTTGTAGCCTTTAATAATTTTTACTTAACATTAGTTACAAACAATACTGCAAAACACTGATATATTTCATAGGTATAGTTAACTTCTCATCCTTTTGCCATAGATCCATTATATTAGTTTATGTTCGCCATTATTTGTTAACAAGGTTCGGTAATAGCCTGAAAGACCTTCCTGTATTAACATAGCTACAAAATCTAGTTCACTCAGTACGGCACAATAATATGTTAGATTGTAGTGTGTGCGAACTGTATTACATGCAATGATAAAAACTGATCTCAATTTTCAATTTGTTTTATTACAGTACTTGTGTAAGAGACTTAAAGATCTCAGTTGTCTCAAACACTGCTAAGACCACTAAAGGACTTTGCCTGCTGTGGCAAGCTGTGTAAAGAAGAAACTGCTCATGTGTGACTACCAAACCCCCTGAATATGTCTCTGTGGATTCTCGGAATTTGGACTGTAAATTAAGCCACCTGATGGGAACTTGAGAGGTGATAAAGGTGGCACTGTTGTCCAATTATGTAAGGCCTAAGGAGAGGTAAGCAATGCCAGGGAAGAAGAATGTATCACTCCAAATAATCCACAAGGAAAGCCATCTCAGCACCTGTGCTGAAAATCAGCTCTGACTGGGTCTGCCAGAAGAAACTATAACTCACCGACTCAAAAGAAGAGAAAGACTAGAATGGGACTTATTGGCATTGGAAGTGAGTCATGTGACCAATAGAATGAGAGAACTGCACAACCAATAAGCAATAATTCCTTTGTTTGCTAAAATGTATAAATAGTGAAACGTTTTGAATTATTTTGGGACCCTCACCACTGAGAAGTCCAGGGTGAAGAGAACCAAAAGGATGTCATCTGGTTCCACGGGTGGTAATATCTTTCTACTTCACCTGTCTCTCTCTCACTTTCTTACTCTCCCTACTCTTCTCTTTTTCCTATTTCTTTCTACCTCTCCCTATCTCACATTTACTGTTAAATAAAATCTGCACTATTGACTTTGGCATACGGTCTTGTTTGCACCTTAATTCGGGCAGAGGCATCTCTCAATAACTGGATCTTAGCAACTGGATAACAGGAAAAGTGAGTCAACTTCTTGTCCTGTACCCAAACCTTTTCTCTTACTCTTTCGTTCTCTCAGTGGAAAAAAGCTCCCCACTGCTACATAATGTTATATATTCTGTTCTACCACAGGCCTTTCATTGCCACTGCACAGAAATTACAATTCCATCTTATACTTCCTCTCCTTGTCTGTACCATTTTCTTCTGATTATAAACCTGAGAAGAAAACAACACAAGACGCGTCTTTCCTCTGATAAATGTCTTTCAACTTACTATGTGTTTTGTATTTTAAATCTCATTTTTACAGTAGTAATTTTTCTTGGTGTGATTTTTTTAAATTTAAAATATAGTAAAATTAAATAGAAATCATATTAAAGTTAATTATATGGAAACAATTATTTATCTCTGAAAGCCTATGAGTTAGATATGGCAAGCGAACTGCCATGTTTTTGCAAAGGCTGTATTGAGTTAGGTTGTTGAGACATAATTTCATAAAAAGAAGACTATTTTGACACTGAAACCAACATAATTGTATAAATCAGATTCTGCAGTAATAGTTTTTCATTTGATGGGCTTAAATTCGTGCATGTATCGAGAAGCCTGTGTCAAGAATGTGACATGGCCAGGGACAGACAGAGTGAGAGGCACAGCAGCAGTGGTGAGGGGTAGTCCAGGGTAAGGTTGGTCATGGCCATCAAGGCATTGGTGAATTTAGACTTGGCATTTCCCAAGTATGCTGCATAAGAAGCAATACTTTAAGAGTTTGCTTTTATGACCATCTCCTTCTAATGCTCAGTCATCTGCAAAAAAACCAACGTATTGTTTTCAGCTATCCAAGGGTGAGATCTGATTTACAAAAATTATCTTTGTAAAGACAAAATTACTTCCTGTAAATATTTCCTCTAGACCTGTAAACTATAATGGGCTGGCAGTGACCTCCCCTTCCCCACTGAGCTGGTGGCTGCTTGCATATTTTCCCTCAGCCTACTTTTCACTTGAAAAAAGTAATTGAGAGAGAAAGTCAATATTTTGCGTTTTCTCTGTCAAGGTATGAAATGTAAGGGTTATCTAATAAAGGAAAAGAGTAAATATGTATTTTTTATATATAAAATCACTTGGATTTTATGTACCCAAGCTGTCAGACAAGAGTGGTTATAGAATATTTCTATGAGGTAATATCAGAACAACAGTCACCCCTGCAAGTTATTCTAAAATGTCTTTTTGTTTATTGTAGATTCAGAGACTATGAAACCACAAACTGTCATACCCATAACTTGAATAATACAAGTGATAGTGCTTCCATGAATTTATTTCTATGGGACATAGGACTAGATCTTTTGGAAAAGTCTAACTAAATGCCCTCAAAATATGTTAGTAGTTTAGGGTAACTTTTCAATTCACTAAAAGTTGTAGCCACTAATAAAGTCATTAGTATCAAAAGATTTTATTTCTAGTGTTTGAAGCCCTGATTTCTTTGCCTTACTTTTGTAGTTTGCTTATTTCTTCCTACCTAGTAAGACTGGCTAAACTTCAGATGCAAATTTATTCTGTTTTGCATGTAGTTCTTCTACACAATATGAAACATGCAACTCAAATATGTTACATAACATAATGCATTTATTTATCAACACATTATTTAACAGTTAAAATTGTCATTTAAAAATGTCAGGCATTCCTACTTCAGAAAAAAATTGAAATATATGTCTACGCATGTTTAGAAAGCATACAAACTTTAAATTAAACTAGAAAAAGATCTTCAGAGATTAAAAAAAAAATATCATTAGAAATTTTTTCAACCTGATCTGACCCTTCCCTTTTTTTCCTGAGGGTCTACATTCAGCTCTTATCACTACTGAATTGCTCTAGAATCATATCTTCTGGTTACTCAGAGCCCAGTGTCAACCCAGGTGCTAAGAGAGCATGTCAGTAATAGGACATGCAATTATTATACCCTGATAATTTTGACGATAAATTTTACTTTACTTTTCCGGAAATTTCTTGAAGTCATCTGTGTAATCCTTCAGAATCTATTCAGGATACTGAAGAACACATGGATCACTGCAGGCACAAAGTCTCCATGGTCATCCTCACAGATTCATACCACACTCATTACTACAAGAAAGAATCCATTACTGTTCCTCAAGAAATAAATTTCCTAAATATTTTAAAGATAAAATAAATGCGATAGCAAAATGGTTAATTACTATAAAGTACTTAGAATAGTTGCTTTCATCCTCCATAGGGGGATTTTGTTCCAATATAGGGAGGATTAAGGGAAATGGGGACTCAGATTCCTGTCCCTGAATATTCTGTACCCAAGAAAATGAATCATTTTAAAGGAGGAGGAAAGCATGCTTTACATTTCAAAGCTATGGTTCTAAATGCTAAAATATAACATTCAAGTATAACTTTCAACTCGCCAAGCAACATGTTTTTATCAGCTTTTGCCACTTTCTCCTTACTTCCCCCATTAGATCTTTCTGAAGCCTTCATATGTTACGGAATTCTTCATATGTGCCAATAGAGTTTGCTCCTTGTGCAGTAAGTGTCCTTTCCTGATACAGACCTTGACCAGAAAAATGCAATCTTTTTGCATATTTTTATCAACAAATACTGATATTTTTTCTGGATTTACTGTTTTTTTAGAGCCAATTTCTAACTTATCATATTAAAAGAAGGACAACTACCTTTATTGTCTGACCATATACATATCCTGACCACTAATTTTAGGATATTTTGCTAACTGTTGTCAAAAAATTATTTTGCAAGTCCATTGTCTAAGGTAGATGGACTAAAATCCCACCAAAATCCATCCAAATTCCTTCAGAGCAAGTGGATAATTAACAAAACAAAACACACAATAAAATAGTTGGAAATGAGGAAAAATATATTAGTGCATGCAAAATAGATAAATAGCTACTAAATTAATGAAGCAATATATAATCTAAGAGATTGTCTTGCCTCATAACTCTTTACTCCATCTTTTGTAGCTGTACAACATTTCCATAGCAACCATTTGTGATATCACAAATAAAGATTTATAAGTGAAGGGGAAATAAGCCATGCATGAAGATTAACTTGAGAAAGAGAAATAATACTTTCACAAAAATATGTATCGTATACTAAAAAAAATAAGAAAGAAAAATTAAAAATATGGGGAGCATTGTTCTGAATTTTATGCTTTCCTAGGCATTCTTTTTATTTTGACTCACGAATTCCTGTGTCTTAGAATCTACAGTGCACCTTCGAATTACAAAGAGGTAACTGTCAGTTGTAATGGTGAGTATGAAATGGTTGTTTATATATGGAAAATCTAAGCTGCAACTTTTGTTACTAACCTAAGTGTCTAATTCCATGGAGTCTGCTGCTTCACATCTCTAATTGAGAAACATATACCAGTCTGGCAATGTCATATAATTTGCTGTAGAAACTAAACAAAGCATAAGTGTACCACCTTTTTTATATTGTGACCTCCTGATGTCTGGTACCCTGAAATTTTATTTTTTATTGTCAACCCTCAAACTTCATGTCTTCACTGAAAAGACTAAACAGATAATACTTTTAGTGATTCCTTGTGGTATTTCAGTGTATATACAGAGGACCAAAAGGTCTAAATATGAGAA
The DNA here is from genome assembly GCA_013397015.1 of Myiagra hebetior. NCBI lineage: Eukaryota > Metazoa > Chordata > Aves > Passeriformes > Monarchidae > Myiagra > Myiagra hebetior. The sequence goes on along the minus strand of VWZQ01003257.1, from coordinate 221,157 downwards.
ACTTCACAGAAAAAAATATTATAATAGAAATAATTATTCAAATTAATTTCTATATGAAATTCTGTTTAAAACATTAACATGATTGTATCATTTTACCTTGGGTAAAATTTAGTTTAGAAATGTCTCTCTCAAAATCTGCTAAGTTCTTCTACCTAAATGTTTATGATGAACTCCCCAGACTTACGCTTCTATGGACTAGAAAAAAATTTTAAGCAAAGTTTATAATTTCATATTTTAGTGACATGCTTTCTAGTATTTCCTACTGAATTATAAGTGGGAAAGATGAAAATGAAGATCATGTTTGAATTATTCTTTAATATTAGTATTCATAATGTTTAAGTTTATTAGAAACCTGCTGTTTTCCTGAAAGCGTCAGTAACTCTAAACAGGACCATTTTACCTTTCCTAATTTCAGGGATTTTGGGACTGATTCCTGATGTATTTAATAAAAAAGAAAATTCAGTTTACCAAAACCAAAAACCTAGATATCAAGAAGCTGTGAAACCAATGGGTTCTTGAGCTCCTACACTGTATGTGCTATTTTTCCTATTCCAGTCCTTGTGTTAGCTTTGAAAGAGAATTGATAGTTTGTGGGACCTCTGTTGGTACTACAGTTTACATTTTTATACTACTCTTACAACTCTTTTCCTCCCCATACTACTCTAATTTAGACATTCAGGGGATATTTAGATGAATATTTAAAACACAAAATATATCAATGTCCTTCCATGAAAATATATTTTCCATTAAGACATTAGTGAGTTAAGAAGTTAAATTCTCCTAAAAAAGTAGTGGAGCACAATTTCTAAAAATCACTAAGATATTACATGGATTTGTCCCGATATTGTCTTCACTTAGTCAGGTCATAAATAAGCCACCACTATTCAAAATTTTCTACAAGTCTTGAAAAGTCCTGTAAAAAGAGAAAAAATATTATAATTATTTCATATCATACATTAATTTCCCATCAAAATGCCCATGAGGTGAACATAACTCTCATGTTAAGCTTTGACATTTAATATAGATCTAGATAGCACTTAGGGTTTTTGTAAACTGATTTTCTTTAAAACGGAAGAGTTCTAATTACCCCTTAAGTAAGCTAAAAGGAATTTAATGCAATTTAGATGTATTCAACTGTGTAGCTACATTTTGATTAAAATTATTGTTGGCCTAAGTATAATCATGTGTTGATTTTTTTTTCTTTAATATCTCTTTAGAGTTAAGGAACAGTTGCATTATTTTTATCAGCTTACATTTTAGACACCCACCACTAGTTAACATTCTATTTCCCTAGATTTTATTTACAAGTCTATGATTCAGAGGGGAAAAGCACAAAGAAATTCTCCTAATTCTGTGAAACATCAGTACATTACAATATAGTAATGAAAGGCTATTATTTTTCAGATTGGTCTGTACTCTCAAGCTCCTGAAAGAAATGGTTTGCTGAATTGATTATAATTTGTATGGAATGGACTGTACATGCATGTTAAGCAATTTTCTACAAAATTACACAAAATTGGAACATCACCATAGCAATATTTTATTGTGTTCAATTTTTGCTAAATATTATAATCTTAAACAGAAACTTTTTTTGTGTTAATCATGATCTGTAAAATCCAGTTTTACTGAAAGGAATTTTTAGAAAGATTGCAAATGTTAATGCAAAATAAATTTTGGAGAATTTGCTAGGATTGCAAGAAAAATGTCCAAGCAAGTTCAAGTGAGTGTTTATTGAAAACACTTAAAAGTAATGTGTTTAAGGGCAGTAGTAGAGAAGATAAGGTGAATTTTATAGATCTCTTCCTGGAGCATAGTACCTGTTCTCCTGGTCTCTGTGGAACCCAGCAGTGCTTTATACAGACACACTCAGCCTTTCATGGCCAGCTGCAGGATCTTAGCCACACATTTCAAGCAAGAATTATGAAAAGGTTCATTCAGCTTCCTTGATCCTGCATAGTGAAGACTTTAAAGTTAGTATTTTTGCTTCTTTCCATAAAAAAAAAAATAAATAGGAGTTCTTCCATTATCCCAAAATAGAAAGTCAACAATACTTCAGCTCACTCCAAACCATCTGTTTACACTCATTTCTATCGCAAATTTCTCAGTCATTTGCATTTTGCCCAAGCTGTCAGTTCTTCCTTTGCCAACATTAAATAACATCCCACAGTTGTGGTAGTTCTTTTCAGTCCTAGTGCTAGAATAAATTTTCATCAACAGAGGGAACATCTTAAGATAGCCATAAGTATATCCGAAAATTATGTAAAAAGCAAGTAGGGTAGAAAGGCTATGTTCTTTAATACACCATTTTTAAGGTTTGTGTCATTAACAATACACAAGTTACACAACTCAAATACAGATATTACTTTAGTATAATTTTGCCATGTAAATAATACTGTTTTCTCCACACAACATGAATTTATCATTTCTCCTCAATTTGTCAGGGAAAGAGCTCTATTACCATAAAGAGCTAAATAGGACTGAGATCATTAGCACCTAAAACCAGATTAAAAGCTCTTATATTTCCCGGTTTAAATTTTTTAAGTAGTTTCCCTGCCTCTCATGGGGATATACTAAATAAAAAAAAAAAATCAAGCAATCCAAATACTTTTATCAGAAGATATAATATTCTTTTTTCATGTATTTTCAGAAGCACCTAGTCCCTTTTAACTTCAGATGTACTGAAGTATTTTGTATTACTTTTCAGTGTCATTAATGTACCCTTATGCACAATGTGCAGTGAAAACAAGACTTATATGAAGGAAGAGGAAGAAAGATAAATGACCCAATATAAATAAAAAATACTTTGCTAGTCACTTAACAGCAATAGGTCTCTTGAAGCTTGTTTAAAACAAAGCTGGTTACTGACCAGGTTTTGTTGTAGTTCTTTGAAACCTGGGGAGGATAATATCAGGGCTTGATGATGATAAATACATGAAATTGTTCCAGAAATATTTGTCCTAATAACTAATTTTAAAAGTTGAAAACTTGAAAGGATTTATAATGTAATCAAATATGTTTTCCCATTCATGTTCCATCTACCATCTGTTGTCTACAGTAGTTTAAAGATTACAGAATTAAGTTGACACATTTGGCTGTATTCATTTAAGATCCAAATCACTAAGAAATGAGAGGATTCTTTATTCTTTCCTTTTTGAAAACATGATCTAAAAAAGCATCAAACCCCTCTTAATAACAAGTTCTGAATTGTTGGCTGAAGCAAGTAAAGTAATTTCTTATGTAGATAACAGACTGACAGAGACAGCTGCAATGCGTTTCTTAACACTGCCTTACTAGTGTGTGTTTGATCTCAAAAGTACCTCTTTTGGGAAAAGAGCTCACTCCATTTCTATTAATAATAAATTTTGCCATTCTAAAGGATTTCCTGAAATAGTTGTTTCTTACTGTAGTGATGGTTTAAGGAAAACAAGACTGAAAACAGATATATCAACATACATCTAGAATAACTTAGTTGGTTTCAATGCTGTAAATTCATGCTTCAACAACAGAAAAAAGATATAGTTTAAAGACACATGTTATGGAAACATTGTAAGGGAATGTGAGCCAGGAACATATAATGATTATAAAAGAGTTTAGCAAAGGGATAAAAAACTGAGAAAAGAGAGTATAAAAACCAAGAAATGCTCAAAGTAATGAGAGGCAAGGAAAAAATCACCAATCATTATTTACTTTTGACTCATTCAGAAATCAGTGAAAAGTTCCCTTGAACATCTAGTCATGAGCTGTAAACTGTTGTTGGAAATAGTCTGGTGGTCTAAGGAGGCAATACAAAGATTCTTGGTTATTAGCCTGTGTGGCTTGGTTAGCAGGCTGCTTCATTTCCTAAGGATTAGATACCTAAAAGTTTTAAAGATTATATGTTTCAGTATCAAACAACTTCAGCATATTTTAGCTCCACTTTGCACTTTTATAAACTGAAACTGCAAAACCTAGAAGCCTGGCAAATTATCTTTCCATTTATATGCAATCATAATTAACATAATTTGAGCAGCAGGAAGAAGGTACTTGGAAGGTCTTAGAAGTTTCTTTTTTTTTCCATATTCCAAGAAATGGTAGTCCGGGTGAACACCATACCTTTTATTCCAGTAGTGATCTGTTTGTGATTTATGAAAATTTTATTTCTATTTGCTTTAACACCAAATAAGAGAAAATTATTTTTGCAGGTAGTGTTCTAGTTTGTAGCTTTGCAAAACAATTGTCTACTGCAGGTTCTGTTCTATAGTCCCTTATCTATACATGTTATTTTTTAATGACAGAAACAAAATACAGAGTTTTGGGGTTTTTGCTTACAAATACCTCTTTCTCTGTTTAAATCTTAGGAACTAGAAATCAGTCTTGAGTTTCAAGGTAAAAAATTGCCTTCTCAAAGTTTAATATTAAAGAAACTCACCTGAGTTTAGATCATATAATTAATTGTCCTATCTGAAATGCATGATACAGGCAATACAGAGCATCTGAACATTTCACTTGTAATTTCTGAAGTTTGTCATGTTTTAGTCACGTGGGTCAGTGGTCTGAACACAGAATTTTATGGTGCACACACAGTTAATCAGTTCCATCATACTCTGATTTACATGTACACACATTTTAAATCTATCTCTAAAAATTAAATATGGTAAGTCATTGTGAAAGCTAAAATGCAGGTCACCTATTTATAAAAACCCCATTTTTCCCTTGAGTTGCTGATGCACCAGCTCTTCCTACATTTTGTGTCTCATTCATGTAAAGAAAGTTTAGTAGTAGGGCCAATATAGCAGTTAATGTGTGTGTGTGTGTGTGTATACATAGAATTGAAATAGGAAAGACCTATTTTATTTATTTTTAAATTATTTAAATTACTCAAGCTAATGGTTACCTTGACTAAATTGATAATTTTGAAGAGAAATCAACACAGCTCAACAGAGTTAAAGCAACTTCAGTTTGCAGTTTATCAGTTTGATAAAATGTGAGGGCTTACAATACCCTCTGTCTTAATTGACTAGATTTTGAGGAACCTAGTAACAGTCACAAAAATAGGGACTTGCTCCTTTTCTTTATAAAGACTCTACTTCACAAAGAAAAGAGAAAGAAAAAAAAAACCCTTGTCTTTAAAGTGGCCTAGGTAAATGGACAACAGGGATAAGATAGAGCAAAGATAGAGCAAAGGAGACCTCTTGAACAACAGTCAAGATAGGAAATCCATAACCAGTAATCACAGAACAATATGTTTCCATTTTCTTCAGTCAATTCAGTGAAGTAAAAGCAGCAAGCAAAACCTGTAGTCAAATCCACATGGTATTTCTTATTTGTCGAGCCAAAGAACAAGGCAGCTTTATGTTAAGATTCAATTATTAGAGAGATGCCTCTACCCGAATTAAGGTGCAAATGAGACCATATGCTGAAGTCAGTAGTACAGATTTTATTTAACTGTAAATGTCAGGTAGAGAGAGATATAAAAATCAGCAAAAGGAGAAGGGAAGCAGAGAGAAAGAGAGTGATAGATGAATAAAACTGGGTGTTAATTTGTTTTCTGTTGCTTTAGTGAAAAGGTATGTCTTCTAACCTTATTCAGTGAAAAAAAAACCTGGCAGGTTTTCAAAACTGTTAGATCTTTTATCTCAACTTCCTATTTTGTATATCTAAACAGGCATTTTTGAGAGGAAGCGCTGGTTTTACAGCCCTGTTGTCAGACTGTGTTGCATCTGCCATCTAATCATTAGAATATTTTTCAAAAAGCCTAAAGATAGTTCTTCAAAGAAGAAAAGAAAATACTAATTTCCGTTAGAGGCAGTTGAAGGAAGAAGGAAAGGACATCATTATTGAAAACACTTTAGTGAATTTTTCCTTGTTTCATTTTCTACCAGCTGGGATGTCAATGAATATCTAGTCCTGCAAAATTTCACACACATGAGTAGTTCTCATTGCTTTTAAATTAATTACTGTCATGATAAAACTATCAGCAAGAGACAGGCTATTTGGGATGGAATCTATAACTGTTGTTTAATTTCTTCCAGGAAATGTAACCTCCAGCTGGCTATGTGAAATGGAGCTTAAACCTCTTTTTGACTCTAAAAGTTAGCAAAGTATTTTGTATTTATTTTGAAGTTCTTAAATATTATAATTATGTTCTTGTTTGTTTCTGTTCGTACTTATTCCTAAATGAATGTTACATCTGTGATATTTCATATTTTATTCCCAAAAGAAGAGATAAATTGCATAAAATGGTAAGGAAAAAAGACTAACAGCTGAAAAATATTCTTCAGCAATGTTACCAATTTGCTAAGTGGGTAAGAGTAGACTTGAGTGTCAACTATTTAGGAAGTAAACAACCCTTATCCTATTCTGTCCTCATGCATACGAAGTTAATTTATCTTAGTAACAGAGAAACAATTTTCCACAAGTTTTCTGTACAAACTCAGGCTGTCTGCATACCTAAAATTGCCAGTGTGTTGGGGTGTTTTTCTGAAGAATACTTCTAACACTGTCTATTCAGTTATGAGGTAGGAAACAACTTAGAAAGCAAGCTTTTGAAGTTGGTTTTTTTTTTGCCAAGTTCACATCATCCAAATTCTGTAGATGCATCAGCTGATGATTTCTAGCATGCTTGATTTCAGTACAGCTATGCAGTTTTACAGCAAAGATTTTAGGAGTTTGGTACTCCTGTATTCTTCTTGCTTAGGAAATAACGTCTCTTCTTTCTCTGTAATAGTCTGAACATGCTGTACTTTTGTGGATTGGTAGATGTGTTTTTCAGTCTGTGAATCTGATTCTTTGTAAATCCCTCAAAATTAAAATTATGTGCAGTCATGTAACTGCTTATGTCTTTGAAAAAAAATTTTTTTTTGTACTATTAAATGAAGGAGACAAAAATCAAGAAAGTGAATAACAGCCTCTGATCTGATGTCACTCTTCTCAGCACAATTCCAGATCAGTTATGCTCAGCAGGAGAAAAAGTGCAAGTGAATAGGATTTATTTCACTCTGAATTGTAAAAAGGATTTGGGACTACAAAACTGAATGTTCTGCTGGTGATAAAAAAAATCTAGGAGAAAGTCTTTAAGACTCACTTATGTTGCACCACACAGTTCAGAAAGCATTAATTCTGGTGTATAAGGGCAACCATTATGTACATTACTGGGGTCAGTGAGGAAAGGTAAAAATTAATTATTATTGTCCTCATTAAAAGAGGGATCTTTAAAATCTGGATCCCCTGTTTATAGAGCTTTTCTCACTGCAGGGGAATTTAATTGGGGAAAAAAAAATGTAGTCTGTTTTTTTTTTAAGGTTTTTCCGTCACTTTTAATAATGACACATGTACTGTCAGTCTGTGGTTATTTTAATCATCCCATAAACTCCGAAAATACACAAACCTGTGAGTGCCCAGAAATCATTTCACTGTCTGTATCCTTCAGACCTTTACCAGTAAGAAAACAATGAAATGATGTGTGGTAGATGCTACACTGGAAAGTAAGAACATACATCGGAGCATAGCATTGACAATGTGAAGATTTTTCATGTATTTGGAAAGTTACTGCAGGAGCAGAGTCAAAGAGAGGTGACTCAACCTGCTCCTCTGCCTGTATATCTGAAGTAGATATTTCTGTGTTCCTTTTGACATGCCAACCTGAGAAAGAAAGGTATGTTTAAAGAATAAAACACATAGAAATAAAAAATAAATCAAATGCTGTTTATAAAGGGTATCAATATGGACAGTGGCTACCTACTCTGTGCTCCAATTTCCCTTATGAAAAATATTTTTATTTTAATTCTAAAAAAATTATTTTTAAAAATAAGCTCAGAAATTTAACTCAGTATATGGATTCAAGGAAAACAGTATATATGACAAAGCACTGATAAAGCCTTCTTTGTTGAACTGAAAGGAGTTATGCGTTTTGAAAAGGCTAGAGAGAATGCATTTGTTACTTTCTTTTCTGAGATATAACAGCATAGCAATCTCAGAAGATGAGGTCAAACATTTCTTCTTTGACACTGATCTTTCCCCGTCCTCTCAATGCTTGATAACCATACATAACTTTAGCTATGTGTGTCTTAAGAATATTCAAAACTGTAATTATTTTCTTTGCTCACAGAAACACAAGAAAAAAGGTTTTGTTTGCTACATCTCTGTGTAGAAGGCAGCAACACGGATCTATTTGATATAATTTATATCTTTGTAAGAACTTCCACCTTAAGATATTTATTTGAAAATTAGAGCATTTCAAACTTCATTTAGACAGCAAACATTCCTATATCTTATACAAAATATTATTTTTTATGAAACAAAAATACTATGACAATACTACTTTGTAGAACAAAAAGGAAAAAAAAACAATGAAAATATAGTTTTAAACATGAAAAACATAATTTAGACCAGGTGCAGTCTGTCTGTTAGAAGTTACACAGAGTAATTAATAGGAATGGCAAAACTGTATAACTGCAAAGAACTATTCTTAATCAGTTTCCTTTATACCTACAATGTATAATGTAAAGGTCTTCCCTCATACTATTTTTAATTTGTTTGTGGTTTGTTTCAGATGTTCAATGCCGCAATAATTATAATATTCTTTCTCAAATAGACTTTTAAAGTTTTCTTGGACACATCTTCTCCATTACAGACTTTGGAAGACTTTTCTGTGAAGTGCATCATTTTTTCTACATGACTGCCGTAGAAGTATGTATCAAAGTTTTTTGGCAACATGACTATATAAGTGATTTCTTTTTCTAAAGAAATAGTAGAAAGGAAAGAAGAAAAATGTTCAACTTCAAATCATGTAGCTTGCTATATGCCATTCAGCAAGACTTACGAAGCTAAATAAAGGATCTAGCTGAAATGAAAACTGATGTAAACAGTACACAAATTTAAGATGAGGACATTTGAGAATCACATGTTTAGTGACTATCATTGTTATACAAACATTATTAAATCTAGTGGAAAATAGAAGCATGTGTTTCTTTTCCTTCCTTCCTTCCTTCCTTCCTTCCTTNTGCAGTGTGCCTTTTTTTTTCCTACATGATCATTGTAGGAAGTACATTTCCTGTAGAAACAAAGATTTTTAATCTTTCTTTTTTAACCACTAAGATTTTTAAATTTACACTAGTAAATAAACATCTGTCAGAAAGGGAATTCACATTCACTTCTTGCATATCTAGAAATACTTTATTTTTTAACCTACCTGTGAGTACCTGAGAGTCTTTCACAGATCCTAAGGAACAAAATACGGAGAAATATTTTCAAGATCAGCATCCAAAGACTACTTCTCCAAAGACAATATATTTTGAATTGAAAAAGTATTGAGAGAAAGACTGATAATTTTCAGTTAAAGAAAGAAGCAATGACGTTGTCAGAGAGCAGAAGTGTTATAGTCCCAGTTCTTGTACATGCAAAAATAGCACTGCATTTTTTCACAGGCTGGTGTCTGCAGAGTTGAAAGTTGGAAAGGTCACAGAGAAATACTTTTCTAAAAAACTACATCTCCTTTCTTAACAGGGTATCAGGCTGTCAGTATGCCACCTTACTTCTAATGTCTACACCAGTTTCCCTGGTTTTTCAGTAGCTTGTAATTACCAGGGAAGGTAAAAAATCTCAGTGTAGATGCTATACCTTCTTCTAATGCAATTGGCATACTTTCAAACTACCTTCTTCAGGGACTGAAATCTCATTAATGTTATTTGTGATTTCAAACTCATTTCCCTGTGGATTCCTGAACCCTTTTTGTTCACAAACATATTTCTTCCACCTCTCAATTCCTTCTTCTGTGAAAACTCTCTTCTCTCTTCTTGAAAATACTGTGATTTCTTGTGACTGCTAAACATCTGCAGAGGCAAATCAGCTGCCACAATGCTTCCACAAGGAGAAAGCTAAAAATCCCCTAAACCCCAGAAATTGTATCGCTTGAATTCACCTACTACCTATAACTTGATTCTCTTTCTTTCTCTCCCTCCTTGAATTCTCCTTGAAAAAACTGCCTGAGAACTTACCTTGATTTTGATGAAGTAGTCTGCAACAAGGGATTTGTTAATCTGTTCTTTTACAGTTTTCTCACTTTTGTCATTAGTTAATATAGCCCTGCCAGGTCTAGAGCAAGTTTCTGTACTTTTGCTCTGAATAACTTACAGCTGTTCTCAAATTCAGTTCCTCTCTTTCATTTTCTGCAAAAGAAGCAGAATATTAAACAAAGGTGAGCACTGTGCCATAATTAATATGCAGGGGGCATTCACAGGAAGCTGCCAAGCTGGAACATACAAGACTTGATACAGTACATTTTTCCCATTAAGTTATGTAATTGTAATAACTATCAATTAAGTAGCAGAACTAATTTCCTTTAAAGATACTACTCCTTATTTCCTTTCCTAGGAGTAGAATGTATTATCAAAGCCCAACAGCTTCTACTCAAGAGAAAATTAAGCAGGTTTCAAAGCCAGGAAGTCCTACTGTAATCAAAACTAGAAACATGTAAATGGATTCTCTAGTGTTGGTATTCTCACAAAACTAACAACCACGGAGAGCAAACAAACAGCAGATACCATGCAGGTTTAACTCTGTGAGTTGAATTCAAATTTGTCTTGGAAGCATTTTTGGCATATGATTTTCATGAACTTTAAATATCTTTTAAATGGCCCAATTGTGCAAGAGAGTTACAAAAGATCCTTTGAGTTGGCTATGTTAGTAAAGCAGTCTGGAAAACTATACACTCTGAGCAACTAGTTTTGATTCTAGAGGAAACTAACAATCCAGGGGGGAAAGGAAGAAATTTGTCTGGTTTTTCTTTTTATTTTTTTTTTCCCCCATTAGGTTGCAAAGCAGAAAGGTTTGAAAGCTCTTACGACAATAGTACTTAGCATTTATCAACATTTTGTCAGAACCATTCTGGAACCTCAAAAGAATAAATTTGGTGGTCATGCTCCTCATTGCCTAATCCTGTGTTAATTCTTTGAAATTTACGGTGCATAAATTAAACTACTAATTTTAATAACTATATATCTCTTGAATCATTTCATCTAATCAGCTAAACTACTGCTACAGCAGGAGAAAGAAAAATATCACTAGGCATGAATCCACTTATCATAGAGTAGATATTTGAAGAATATTGTATGGATCACTGCCTAAAATTGCAGGTCCACTTGCTGTATCATTTGCAGACCCTTCTGCTCAGAATTATGTACTTCTATTGAGATTATTTTAATTTCCAATATTTAAGCAGAACAAAATATTAAACTTCATGAAAATTTGTTGGACTTATGACAGTGTTCAGTATTGTTATTTGTTTTTTATGTAGATTAATCCAATTTTAATAAACATTTCAGACACTAAAAATATATATTGTTAACATTAGTATAAGCATTTATTAGAGAAAGTGATCATTTTTTTTCTGTTCATCTTAATCATAAGAATAACACGAAAAGAAGTGTATCTTAAAAATGGGTATATTTGTATAGTGATATTGATTGGACATGACGTAAAAATTTTTTATGCAATGCTATGCTCTTGCTAGATCTTATTAGGTTCCAACTTGATAGCAGAAAAATTCCCTAAAAACACATTTTCATATAATTAGAAGTTTAGGCAACTACATACTACAAGGAAATCTGAGCTACAAATATATTAAAAATGCAATTATATTCTGATATATAATACATTGAAGTGGAATTATTTCTGAACACATTATGAAGTCTACTGAAAAACCTCTTAAACATAGAGATACCAGATAATTTATTTTTCATGCTCTGAATGCAAGAGCCCTAAATTAACTAAATTAACTTGTTTGTAGTGAATAGCTTTAAAAGTAGTATCCAGAGAGAGATAAAAAAGGTTTTCAAGAGGTAAGAAGACCTTTCATTTATATAGCATTTGGAATCAGATTATTATTCATTTAATCTATATGAGTACACACTGTCCACATGTGGAAGATTCAAAGCCTGAGGACATATTTTGTACAGATGCTTTTTAAGAAGAATGTGTTAACACCTGTGCCAGATTTTTTCCACCACTTTGTGTGGGATGAAAGAAAAAAAGAACAAACCAACCTACCTCTCTAGTCTGCATTTGTAGAGGCTTGTGCTTACACCCAAAGTGACAGTATGCTGCAAGAAGAATTATATTGAACAGCTTCAGTTTTTTGTCACTTTCATTGTCTATCACCACAGCAGAATTGGGCAGTTTGCCCAAGAGAGTAAGGACAACACTACCAGTATAACATTATCACAAAACTGAGGTGTTGGTCTGTGCAGCAAGGAATTTCCTTTACATTAGTGTCATATGTGGGGATTTTGTTTATTTTATTGTCTGTTGTTGGGTTTTGCAGTGTTATTTATAAAGAAAAGTGTTCAGTCTCTCCTACTTGAGCATTGAATCACCCCCTCTAGGAAGAGAAAAACAGAGGGCAAGAGAGAGTAGGGGCACGGGGAAAGACATCAAGTCTGCCAGTCATAGGGATCCAACTAATTGCTTTTACAAGTTAGGGCGTTGATGGGAAACACAAAATGAGTCTGGGACCTTATAGGTCACCCAGATAAAATAGCTAAAAGTTCGACCTGCTTGTACCAAAATGATCATAGGATAATTTGGGTTGGAAGGGACCTCAGCAGGTCTCTAGTCCAACCTCCTGTTCTAAGAAAGGTCAGGTTTGAGGACAGATTGTGTTACCCAGGGTTTGATCCAGATAGGACTTGAAAACCTCTAGCATATATTAGACAATCCAGAAAGAAAAGGGCATTCAAAAATTACTAACGCCTACCTTTCTAATAGAATATTGTAAAATAAAACACCAGTGAAAAGGAACATGAAATATTGCATTAATATTCTGCCATTTACAAGGTGTTTAAATCCTTTATTTTAAAAAAGGACAGAACCTATGTATTCTTATAAAAGTTTTTTGCAAGCGCATATTTTGGCAAAGATTTGAGTGTCTTCAGTATTTGACGTTACTGCAGCACTGTTAGATAGTATTATTTCTTTGATCTATTTTACTCCAGAGGATCTCAGCTGTGTCTTATAATCAGGGAACATGCTTCTTTTTGACATGTTATAATTTTCCACAATAGCAGTTTTGGTTCAATATTTATATATTATCAGGTGGATATATGCATAATTTGGATCTGTGGGGCTTTGGGGACTTTTTATCCTTTCAAGATTCAGAGAGAGGAGTACACGAGTATTTTCGGGGAGGGTTGCTGGTTTACTTTTAGTAATGCTTTAAGTGTGGTTTCTTTCCATTAGTCAGAAGTATATAAACATGCAAAAATACTTAAACCACTGGACATGCTCTGAGTGTATTGAATCTTGTCATTATAGTGACCATGGTTAGGATGATTGCCTTTTTTTGGTAGGAAAAATAAAACCAGATTTAGATATGAAAGAATTAAAGATCACATAAAAGAATGAAAAAAGTCTAATTAAAAATTTTTAAGAAAACTTTCCTACAATTATTTTTAGGAAACATCTTTTTTTCACCCAGATCTGTACTTTTTCAACATAAACAACAATTTATTATTAAAAAATAAAGTTTCATTTTTTACATGTATGGACTTGAAGTTTAATAGGAAGCAGATTCTTAAGATCAATATTTTAGAAGGTTTATACAGGCTTGTAGTCTTTTTGCACAAGGAAAATATTATTTCTGACATATATAATTCAAGGAAGGAATGAATATTGCAGTTTTCATAAGTACTGATAAACAAGAACATCTTGTGTGGTACTAAAAAATTCCAATAAGTAAATAAATCTGGGAAAACTATGTATAATAGTTTCTTAGTGTTTTGTTGCTGTTCAGCTTTTATTTTCATATTTTAAATAATTTCCCTTGATCATTCTGATATCTTGCTCATTTTCTGATCTCTTGTTCATTTTCTGCACTGTATAGAGTACATAAGGAATATTATTACTGGACATCAAAATTATGACAGAAATTTTGGAACTCTGATTTATAATCATACCAGTTCTGAGGAGTGGACTTTTGTTACCAAA
>VWZQ01003257.1:175318-207183 GCA_013397015.1 Myiagra hebetior | reverse complement strand
AAAAAAAAAAAAAAAAGTACCTGTGGTTTTGTTTGTTTGCTTACTTTGGTTTAGTTTCTTTGTTTATTTTAATAAGAAAAATAAAAGCTTAGTATGGGGTACTGAAATATATTAAAACAGTAGAAATAGAATCAATTATTCAAAAGATATGCTCATTGATAGTATTCCCAGTAGAAATTCTTTATGGAACCTAGTACATTAAAAAAAAAAGGATTTACCTTGAGAAAATAACCAAGGTCAAGTCAATGCTGCAAACCTGAGCGCATTGTGGTGTTCACTGTAATTACAATGAAATTCAAATCAAAACATCAAGGGAGCATTCCCAATTGGATTCAATATGCATTCACATAGACAGCATGGATAGACACCATGATGAAGTGAATAATCACAAAGTTCTTAATACTGATTTAGGTTGCAAATCACTCTAAGGCTGAAAGATGTTATGCTCTTTGTTCTGTTCCCTTTTCTTGGGGAGAGGGATGAAAGGAAATGCAGAGCTAGTGCCCTATCTGTATTTCCTAACTGTAAAAGCATATGGACCACTAGAATTTTAAAGACTTTGAGAGTACTCTTTGAAATCTGGCAGGCCTTTAAGTACAAAAATTTTGCCACAAAATACCTGCATAAAATGTCTGGGGTGTTTGTGCTTGAGATTCTGGGAAAAACATAGAGTTAACAAGGAACAGCCAAGTCTTGCTTGGCATCTGGATGCAGTGGCAGATTTCTACTCTGCTAAACTAAGCTACTTCAGAAGAAGTATGAGAATATCCCATTTGCCATGCTTCCTTGAGAGCAGAACTGCTGCAGCATTAGACACAGGATAGCTAAACATTGGAAGTTCTACTGACAGTGCTACTAGTTCTACATTTCAAATGAAAATTCAGCCCTGGCAGAACTGCCTTCCTTCAACCCACAAGACGATTTCATAAAAATCAGGAAGAGACACACATGAGAAGACACAAATAAACAAGCAAAATGTATGAACTTGAAGGTGAAATGATTTTAATAGGAGGAAGACACAAAAAAGTTTTCTTTTGAATGTGTATATATGGTTTTATTTTTCATGCCCATCAAACTTACGCTATGCTATATTGGAGAGTAGGAGGGTGACAGAATAGAGGAAAGGGATGGATTTTGGTAATCTATCAGCCAGAATACATCAAAACATCATTTCCTGCTCCAGACTTTAGAAGAAGAAAGGAAAAACTAATACTCAATTTTACTCCCTGTCACAATAGACTCCTTTGACACAGAACATTTTTCTTCTTTTGTATGTTTGCCAATTAATCCAGCTCTTATGTTTCTTTGGTATTGCTTATACTCAAAGCCAGAAGTTCCCTAACTCATCAGAAAAATAAGTTTCTCTTGATCTTTTTTATAAGTCCCCTTTAAGAGCTGAGAGGCCACAAGGAGGCCTCTCTGAAGTCTTCTCCAGGCTGAACAACCCAAGCTCTCTCTGCCTGTATTCATAGGAGAGGTGCTCTAACCCACTGATCATTTCCTCCTCTGGACCTGCTCTAAGAGGTCTATGTCCTTCTGTCTTGAGAACCTCAGATTTGGATTCAGTATTCCAGGTGGGATCTCATGACAGCAGGGCAGAGGGACAGAATCACTGCCCTCAACCTGCTGGCCACTCCTCTCTTGATGTAGCCCAGGATGCTGCTGGCCATCTGGGCTGCGAGTACACACTGTTGGCTCACATCCCACTGTTCATTTACAAGAACCTCCAAGTCCTTCTCCACAGGGGTGCTCTCAATTTGTTCTTCTCCCAGTCTTTGCTCATGTCTGGGATTACCCCGACCGAGGTGCAGCACCTTGGACTTGCACTTGTTGAACTTCATGGTGTTCTCATGGACCCACTTCTCAAGCTTGTCCAGGATGACATCCCTTCCTTCTTTCATGTCTACTGCACTGCTCAGGTTGTGTCATCTGCAAACTTGCTGAGGGTGCACTTGATATCACTGTCTATGTATTGATCAAGACATTAAATAGCACTGGTCCCAGGATAGTGTTCAGACAGACATTTCTCACTGGGCTCCATCTGGTCATGGAGCCATTGACCACAACTGCATCCAGCTGCATTGGCTGCATCCAGCCAGCCAATTCCTTATTCAATAATTAATAATAAAATCCATATCTCTCCAATCTGGAGATAAGGAATTCACCAAATCACAGGCATACAGATATTATTTTCCAAAATATTCCCTATTTTTTTAAATAAAAACAGTAATCCACTCTTTGGAGCAAGTATTCTCTCAGAAAAGTTTAGGCAGGGCTTAAAAGAAATCTTGATAAATTCTTATCAGTAATTAAATTGGAAACAAAGGGGTATGTATATAATTTGTCAGATTATAGTGTAGTCCATGGAATTTGATCTAGACAACAGGTACAGAATAATGCAGAGGAGACTGGTGAAAGACAGTGAAAGAATATGGAATAATCATTTCAGCATTTCAGATTTTAAATTATTGTCCAAAACTATTATTGAATAATGTGGGTTTTGTGCTGTGAAAAGGACTGACTCAAAATGCTCTTCTCTGTCTATAATATTCATTCTTTACACAATCAGCAACAATGCCCTAAAACATAAGATTCATCAACTTCCAAGATGCTTTGACAAGGGGGAGACCATTTTCTAGCTGAAAAGGTATAGATAGCCATAAGAAATGGAAGAATCTTCATAAGCAAGACCAGAGCCTGAATGTTTTTTTCAGAAGTATATTTTGTTTTTGAAACATTGATGTTTGAAAAGCTATGCTAAAAAACCTCCAACAACCCAAAAAACCCAACTAAAACCCACAACAAAACAAAATCACCACCACCACCACGAAAAAAAACCCTCATAGAGGAAAAAATGCCCCACCAAAAACCAAAAAAAGCATCCCCAAACCCCCCAAAACTGAACCCTTATAAATATATACTTGGTAAAGTACAAAAAAGGTAAATATTCACCGCAGACTTCAGACAGCACCAGAAAGGGGCTGCTCCTCATGAGAAGGTGAGTTAGGAGCTGAGCGCAGCCCCAGACTCACTGGCAAGCTGTGTAGCCACACAGAACCCAAGCAAGAAGAGCAGGGCACTTCTGTTGTAGGTATTCTGGTTTATCAAAGAGTTCACACCACCAGACAAGTCCACAGTGATGAGGCATGTCTGAGATCAGGGTATCAGGCTCCAGATCAGAAAGGTACGTGGCACAAGACATGACGGCAATATAGCTCAAGCAGAATCTAGCAAGCAGCATGGTCCCAAATTAACTTTTTGCATGTGTGCAGTTGAAGATTTTAAGCAAGTTCAACTCATGTATAGACACTTTTGTACATGAAAGATTGACTAAACCAAAAATGTCATATATTTAAAGAGATATGTGGGGAAATCTCACACATATCAGATGATGGAAATATGCACCAGTAAACAATACAGATTATTTCAGATGCTTAACCTATCCAATCAGGAGGACAAATGAAATGCATTGTGACTCAAGTTATCTGTTATCCTGAAAAGGTGACAGATAATTGACAGGTAAGTAAACCTTCCATCCAAAAGCTTTGGTCTGAGCTATAATTTGCTAAAATATAGCTATGGACTAATAATTGTGTATAAATAAAAATAAAAATGTGAATAGTTAAATTATTATGTGCTAACAAAAATGGGTAATATTTCTATAATTTTTTAATAAGGAATTCATTACCTAGCTGTTACAAAATATTTCAGAAGAAAATATCAGTGGTTTTTTACAGTTTTTTTTTTTCTACAGATCTCATTTCCTCACAAAGCTTTTCAGTTTCTTGGTGCCTTAATCTATATTTTGCAGATGTATACTAGTGGCAGAAAAATAAAAGATTTTCTCTGCACATGTGCATTGGTTAGGGCAAGTGCTTTCTACAAGTAATTATAAATGTTTGCTTTGCCAGAGATGAGAAGGGAGATTGTTTAAACAATTAAACATGTGATTTCTAGTCTCCAAAGTAGGACTATAGATGTGTGAATAATATTCTAACCAGTGATGAAATTAAGTAATAATATTTTAAAACCATCACTTTATTTTCCAGAAGCTTATCCATTTATAGGGGACATTTCACTTAGTTTTGCTACATATGGATCATATGAAAACATCAATTTGCAGCATGGCATTGCAGCAACAAAATATAATCCTGTTTTGAGCTACATCAGCAAGAATATAGTAAGTAGATCAGAAGATGTTACCATTCCTACTCTACTCTACAGCTATTAAATTGCATATCAAATGTATCGGGCTTTTATTCTTGTATATTGTATCAGGCTTTGGTTCTCCCGGTTTAAGAGAAAAGTTGAAAAGCTTGAGAGGATTTTTGAAATGGTCACTGAGACAACTGGTGTGTTGGAAAGCATGATGTATGAAGAAAGGTTGAAGGCATTTTGCTTGTTAAACCTATGCAGTAGAACCCCATGGAATCTAATCAGTCTTCCAATATCTGAAATCCAGCTGACTGTTGAGCCTGTGTTTATAAATATCTTCCCCATTCCTACTATTCTATTTCTCAGAAGATGTAGACATACCAATTAAACAAGATAGCATCAAGATTCATGCTGTCTTTAAATACTATTTTGTTTCATCCTCACAGCTTCTAAAGGACACATTTGTAACTTAGTTTTCTATTTCTCACTTCTGATACATGGATGGTCATTCTCAGTAATGAAAAACCCACTTAAATTCAATATTTCTTAGAATTTTTCTTTCAGTTCTAAAAAAAATTTCCTTGTTGATGTTTTGGATTCAAAAATTCCAACAATCAGTGTATAATGAATTTCAGTGTATATGAGCATAATCTAGGGAAGTGGTTCTTCAGAAAAAGAAGCATAAAATCTATTTATTTGAGATATAGACGGATATATATGCACTAATCAAGAGAATCTATGAGGCTGCACTTCTGAATTACCTTTGGAAAACTGACAGTTAATATTTGTCATTTAGCTAAAATTATATATTATAATATAGTATAAAAGAAGAATATTCTTTACTATATTTTCTGTTGAATATTTACAGCACCATCCAACATGGATTTTAGACATGCAAATTCAAATGCAAAAAAGAAATTACAAGAATAATGGAACAGAAATACTGCTGGAATATTTTAAATAGCTTCTAAATTGTTCATTTAAAATACATTTTGTTTCAATATGAAACAGTTCATTTTCCGGGAAGAAATAGTGCCTTTTATTCAGAAATTAATGTTCAGCCAACATTATGCCTTTTATAACCTTTCCAAAATATGAATATGCTGATTAATTCACAAGACATAGATCTTGAACTACCCTTCTAAACATCAAGAGCTTTCATTGAAGGCCAACCCGCAGCATCTTATTCCAAAGAGACAAGCTTTGACTTTCAGATTTTTATGAGGTCTTTCAGTCTTTATTTATGCTTATGCTGTATTTAGTTTATCCCATCTGCTTTCAATTATTGTGACTGCATATGTTTTAGTTTGGGGGGGTTTATTTTATTTTTTTGTGGTTCTCTGTTTTTATTAGGCCTGTCCTTTCAGATAAAGAAGACTTGATTCCCCTGGAATTAAACATCTTCCAAGTCAAAGCAGGAAAACTAAATGTATAATTATTTACAGCACGTAAATATGGGTCATATCTAAGGTGTTTTTGTCTATATAGTAAGCTAAAGTCTAGATGTAGCAAAGGTTACTAGAAAGCTTACTATGTAAAAAAACTAACTAAACTTCCAAGTCTTAAACTTTGAGTTTAAGACTCATTTTAGGACAATACAATAGTTGTCAATTATTTTGTAAAATTAACATCTAGGTAAGTAAACTTCATATTCTGTTGATTTTTTTTTTCTGCACTATAGCTATATTAGCAAAGTTACTTTTGCCTTTATATTATCATTAAAGAGCCTATCAGCTCACTGAAGCTAGTTACAAAATGAAATACTTTTATTCAAGAAGGGCTAATATTATCTGAAATAAAATGCTAAGAAGGCCACAAATTTAGGAAGTTGTCTTTTTAATAATGTATTTTGCTACACTGGGGCCCCATATTGTCTGTTTACTCAAGCAGGTGGATTTGCTGAAGAAGTGCTGATGATGCAATGTGCTGACCCACATATCAGTTCCCAACGGAGTGCACCAGCTGGTGTAGTTTATGCTTTTAGTTTAAACAAAGCCAACATTTTTCCCTTTCCATTGTCTCCTGCTGATGGAATGTGGAACAATTAAAATATTGTCAAGTTATCTTATAGGAAAAGATCTGTACTTACAGTTATTTATGGGTTGGCGTTTTTTCTTTCTTATGTATTATTTCTTGTAAGAATATAAAATAAATATTTAGATTTGGGAAACATTGCTTATATAGTTATTAAAGTGCTTATCCATATATGATAAACACAAATCTTGAGATTATTAATGATTAATAATTCACATTATTCCTTGAACCTTACTCTACAACAGAAAATAAAGTATTGCTCACTTTTTTATTGTTTTCTGTGGTTTCATTTTCACAGATGTCTAAAATGGTGCAAAAGCAGTATTAGAGATCTAAGATTTTACCTCAAAATTAGTGTTGTACACCTTGATGGCTATCTCCTCTGAGGCTTTTTAAAATATTACAAAAAACAGTAACAGGGTTAATGAAATGTAAAGGTTAACTTCTGTCATATCTGAGATGCTTTAAATCCTAGATTCTAATCGTGATGTTTGTTTAATTAAAAATAACACTTGGACTGCTCAGATCTCTGTTAAAGAAAAAAACCTAAAAATGTCTCTTTAATAAGTAAGAGTAAAAAGTAAGGCTGTTGAAGTGAGAAGCTTTAATTTCAGTGTGAGTCAAATATTTCATGTGAAAATGTTCTCAATATCCAGGAATATCAATGGTCAGTATTTCTTCTTAAGAGAGATTGGGCCTAATGTTTTTTCATTTAATATTAAAATATTGTCTCTAAGTTCCTAATAACAGAACCTTGTGAGGTTATTTGTGGCTCCAACATTGTCTTTTGCTTTACCAGACTCCATCTGCTAAATCCTTTCACATTATATCAGAATATATATTGGAACATGACTGATCCTCATGTGTTCAGTTAATGCCCATAAACAATTTACACACTTGTAGGGAATTCAGTATATGAATTAGCTAGAAGACGTAACATTTACTGCAGGATATCATTACTTTGTGTAGACCTAGTGGAGGTGTCTCAGGTACAGACATCTGTGGAGTAGTTTTGTTGTGAAATTGCATGAAGGCTCTAGTCTTGTGTCGTGAAGGTTCTGGAACCTGGACTCATGTCTGCAAGACTTGTAATCAGTTCATTGACTAATGATAAATGTGGCTAATGAGAACACAGATGTGTCTTTGATGCAGATTGGATTCGGTGTTGATCATGAAATAATAATAGGAGAAAGCAAATGGTTAATTTGAGTGAATGGTGATGCACAAGGCTCAGTATATGAAGAGCCATGACCTAATCTTTGACACTGAAAGTCAGGTTAGCTGTTGGCTAGTTTTCAGGACCACGGTGAAACATTTCTTGACTGTAATAAAACTTGAACACTCATTCCGAACAATGCTTTTGCAAGTTGTGGAATGTTAATGAAATTTCCACTTTTTTTTCAGGCAACTCCATAAGGTCAAAACAAAGCAGTATTTGAATTTTCCAAATGGGTCAGAGGTTTTGATTTTTGTTCTTATATTTTTCTCTTTTTTTCATTCACTAGCTTGCTTCATTCTAAGAAGCAAGTAATCCTGGAAATATTATAAGAAATATTAGTCTTTAGAAAAGCATTTTGATAAGAAATTCTCCATGTGGAAGAAGCAATTTAAATTTTGCTAGATAAAATGCCTTTATTTGTCACTGTGCACTGACATATTCAAATAAAAATGTGTACTCTTCTCTTTAATTCTTGAGATAATGTGTATTTTATTGTGGTTAGGAACCATGAAAACACAAAGAGATATTTTGTATTTAAACCAGATACCACAGTAACACAAAAATATGAGTGCTTGCACAGCTTTAGAGGGAGTAGAACTGATTCACTGTAATTGTGTTTTAGAATTTATGAAAACATTTTTCTTTGTATCTATAATGACAACAGTATCTATTTTGACATAGCCAAACTCACTTGTGGTAAAATCTGTACATGAATCAGGCATTGTAAAACACCACACATTGTGTCTTGCAGGGTTTTTATTTGAGGTCCTTAGTCATTAGGTATTTGGTTAAGCAATAACAATAATTTATTCATTTTTACCTATGCTGATGACACCAAGCTGAGTGGTGCAGTTGACACACCTGAAGGATCAGATGCCATCTAGAGGCACCTGGACAAGCTTGAGAAGTGGGCACATGGGAATCTCATGTGGTTCAACAAGTGCAAGGTGCTGCACCCGGAGTAGGTCAACCCGTGGTTGGGGGGTTGAACATATTGAGACCGGCCCTGCCAAGAAGGATTTGCAGTTATTGGTGGGTGAAAAGCTGGACACGATTTGGCAATGTGCACTTGCAGTATAGAAATCCAACCATATTGTGGGCTGCAAAAAAGGTTGAGAGAGGTGATTCTGCTCCTCTGCTCTGACACTCCCTGTGCAGTACTGTGTCCAGATGTGTCCTCAGCACAAAAAGAACACAAACTGCCAGAGGGCCACAAAAATGGTGAGTGATGAAGCACTTCTTCAAGGAAAGGCTCAGAAATCTGGGGTTGCTCTGCCTGGAGAAGAGAAAGCTACAGGGAGAACCTATCAATACTTACAGGGGGCTTAAAAGAAACATGGGAACAAACTTTTTAATAGGGCTAGTAGAGCTAGAACAAGGAGTGGTGGTTTTAAACTAAAGAAGGGTCAATTCACTAAGTATGAGGAAAAAAGTTTTATTTTGAGGGTGATAAGACATAGGAACAGGTTGCTCACAGAGGTTGTAAACGTCCTATCCCTGGAAACATTTAAGGCCACATTGGACTGGGCTTTGAGCAGCCTGATCTAGTTGAAGGTGTCTGGGATCATTGCAGGAGAGTTGGACTAGACGACTTTCAAAGCTCCCTTTCAACCAAGACAAGTTATGATTCTATGGTTGTATTTTTGTCAATCTGATATCACAGTAGAAAGATGTCATGTGAGTTAAAAAAGGAAAAAACAATTCCTTAATGTATATATTTTCATTCTTCTTACATTTCTTTACTATGAGAATGCTATGTTTTTAATCTGTTCAGTACTTGGAAATGAAATTTCTTGAAATTTTCACATAAATATCTCAGTGTTCTATCATTTTTTTCCTAGATTAATTATAAAAATTTCCTAGATTAATTATAAAAAGTTAATTCAGTCTTCTTCCAATGCGTTTTTAATATTAGTGTTTCCAGGTAAAATTACAATGTTCTATTTGGAAAGAAAGCATTTTTTTTATATGTCAGTACATGCTGAAAATTTATACATGGTAATCACAGGGATTTTTGTATACTTCTTTTCAACTGTTGTACCATTCTGTCATTACAACTCCTCTGAAAGGGAGGGAAAACTGCATTTTCCTTCTGAAGATAAAATTTGAATTAGTGGTACTATGAGCTGGAAACAGGAAATTCATTAGTTGTTTTAAAATTCATAGAGCATCTAGAAAACCGTGTCCATTACTTCTTTTCTATGGGTTAAATGTATTTTTATTAAATATGTTATAAAAAAAAGATGGTTTCCCTTGTCCAGCTTCAGTGTACTTAACCAACATCTCATTAACCTGCAAGATATTTTCTAATTCAGTCACAGATGCAGTCATGAGTAGTCGGCTGGAAATGAGGTAATTGGGGTGTGACAGAACTCAGCCTGCATCCATAATTCATTCTTCATAATAGAAGAAAATGTGAAGGTGCCCTATCAAAGACAGTTTTTATGGTAAGTTTAGTTTTATAAAAGTTGATAAAATGAATTGCTGTTCTGGTTTTGATATCAATGCACCATCTTTCAGTGTGAAAAGAAAAGCTCACATTTCAGCAATACAAGGATCCAGGGAAATGCAGGCTGGTGAGCCTCACTTGATCCTTCGGAAGGTTATGGATCTAATCCTGAAAAACATTTCTAGGCACATGAAGGACAAGAACATCTTCAGGAGTACTCAACATGGATTCATAAAGCAGAAGCTGTGCTTGACCAACTTGATACCTTGATAATATAAGCTGGGTGGGAGTGTTTGCTTGACAGTGATCTGCTTGACAGTAGGAAGGCTCTACAGAGGGATCTGCACAGCCTGGATCAGTGGCCTGAGGTCAGTTGTATGGGGTTCAAAAAGCAAAGTTTGTATCCTCCCCCTGAGTCACAAAAAATCCATGCAGTGCTACAGTGTTGTGGAAGAGTGGCTGGAAAACTGCCCAGAGGAAAAGGACCTGGAGTTGTTAGCGGACATATGGCTGAACATGAGCCAGTGTGTGCCCAGGAGATCAATGCAAATGGCACCCTGGCCTGTGTCAGAAATAGTGTGGCCAGCGGGACCAGGGGAGTGATCATCCCCCTGTACTCAGCACTGGTGGGGCTGCAGCTTGAATCCTGTGTCCAGTTCTGGGCTTCTCACTACAAGAAAGACACTGAGGTGCTGGAGAAGGTTCAAAGAAGGGCAATGGAGCTGCTGAAGGGCTTGGAATGCAAATCTTATGAGGATTCGCTGAGGGAGCTGGGGTTGTTTAGCCTGGAGCAAAGGCGGATAAGGGGAAACCTTATCACTCTCTGAAACTGAAAGGATGTGGTAGTGAGGTAGACATTTATCTCTTCTTCCATTAACAAGTGAGAGGATGAAATGGCCTCAAGTTGCACCAAGGAGATGTTTAGATTACATATTAGGAAAAATTTCTTCACTGAAAAGGTGGTCAGTTATTGAAACAGGCTACCTAGGGGAGTGGTTGAAACACCATTCCTGCAGGTCTTCAAAAATGCATGGATGATCCACTTAAGGACATAGTCTACTTGTGGACTTGGCAGTGGTAGGCTGGACTTGATTATCTTGATGGTCTTTTCTCACCTAAATGATTCTATGATGAAATGCCCAGACATGTAGAGAACAGTGGATTCTGACTAGCCAGATTTCAGGAAGGTCTTTGACACCGACTTCCATAACACCCTCATTGAACAGCAGCTGAAATAAGGGCTGGATGAGCAGTCAGTGAAATGCACTGAATACTGGATGCCAATTATTTTTGAAAGAATGTAGAATGAGAATTCTGCATTTTTTGTAAGAATGTAGAATTTCTGTCACTTTTACAGAATCACAAACATTTGGAGGTGCTTAATCTGAATCCTTATTCAGAAAGGAACACAGTAGAATTAGAAAAGTTCTTCTTTTGTCCTTCTATATGGGATGCTTCCCAGTATATTGCCCAGATAAACTTGAAAAGATTCAAGCAGAATGTGCTTCTTTACTTTGAAAAAGGAGCATTTTGCTGAAAAGGATGGATTATTATCTCAGGAGTTTATTTTGTTTTGTCTGACTCTATCCTGATATCTCTGGATTATTACGTTACAAGAATTTTAAAGCCAAAATTAAGATTATTCCTTTCTTTCAAGAACTATATTTCTATAGGGAAGAAGTTGATTCTATTTTCACCACCAAGAAAAGATCTTTAAACATCTACTGCAGTTTTGTTTTCCTTCATTCATACAAGTGGAGAAAATCAAAATGTTTTCAAATCACTATATAGATATACCCTGTATCGGTCTGTAACCCCTCACTGACAGGCCCTTCTTTTCCATAATGTCTATATTATAACAAACACATTAACAACATTCACAGCTCTCAATATATAATAATTAATAATATTGAAGAGAACTCACTTTAAAAAACCCTAAAGAAATAAATATATAAAATTCTATACCATAGTGAGGGTGTTCTTATGTGTAACTTTAGAAGCACTATCTTTCTTTCTGCCTAATAAACACGACTCCTTAGCAGAAGAGCTGAGTGGCAGAACTGATAACATAACAGCAAGAGCACTAGAGATCGTGGAAGAATTTCAAATAAAATAATTACCTTTACTAGCTCTGCAGAAGTTTCAGTAATTGCTGAAGAGGAGAAAATTACAGGTGCTGACTTCAGAGAGTTGTAAAAAAAAATCTCTGTAGAAAATATCCTAAACTATACATTTTAAGTTTCTGATTGTTTTTCTCCTATATTGCCTCCTGCTGCTGGAAGCCCACCTGGTCTCTGTTACATCTCCTATTCAGCATATTCAAAGTTTGCTAGAACTGCTTCAGGGTTGAATATTTTAGAATAATGTTAATATGGCAGATTTTGACATTCTATTGTTCAAATGGCAACAATCTTTTTTTCTAATTATTTTTTTGCTAGGTTGAAATTCAAACTCCCTTCAGAGCAGAGGATGCTGAACTCTGAACTAAGAGAACTTGCAGAGCAACAATTAATTTTTTCCCCCAGTTGCATCAAGTGGTGGAATAGATGACTTTTGTATTTAAATCAGCAGTCACATGAAAGAAAGAGCAACATCTGTCCAAACACCTAGAAAAATGGTATCCATGAAATACTACCATCCTAAAAAGCTGATACACTATAGTGATAACTGCTTAAATTTTAAGAGCTTCATTTCTCAGAGGTGCTCTCATAGGCAGCAACTGAACAGTACAAGTCTCAGAAGTGTTGAACACATCTCAACCGTCATTATATTTCATTCTTTATTCAAGATCAAAATACTTTTTATATTGGTTGTAACTTGCATACGCACTTAGAAGTCTGTCTTCAGAGACCTGTGTTTTAAAATCCTTGCTAGAGAAAATAATTTACTCCACAATATAAAATGTTCAAGAGAAACATATATTCAAGATTATTGATTTTCAGAAAGAATTATCAGTGTTTTAAATTCACCTTAAAATTTCAGTCGATAATTCTCAGTGGTTTCTTCCTTCTCCCCTCCCTGCCCCAGAAATAAAAAGAGAAATGAAATTTATATGAAATAGGGATATTAAAACTTTTCAGAGGTAATTTGCTTTAAAGAAGAATTCCTAAATATGGATTTTATGTAGATACGTCAACAGAATCAAATGATTTCAAGATATAATTTTTTGTCTTTGGAAGCACTAGGAATGTAGGTAGGAACACTACCTATATTCTTCATGCTTCAGAAATATTGCTAAAAGGGAGAGGATGTAGCTGCTGACCCAGTGTGTAAAGGAGTAAGACTTGTTTTGCTATCAAAGCTGCATAGATGCTTTACAGATCATTAATAACAGAGGTTCAGCTGGTCAAAGCTTTCTATGATTTTTTTTTTATGTAAGCACTCAACTCTAAAGTTCAATACATAGTCCAATGCAATTGTGAATTTATATCGAAACCCTTTACAAATTACAATAATTGATTAAGGCACCACATAAGAATATTGAAGAGTTTAAATATTACCATTCTCTATCATGCAGCTCTCTAACGGAGTTAACAATGGTATGGACCATAATTGTTGCAGCTTACACGGTATGAATACATTGCTATTTGTCTGGAAGGAGAAGAAGCTAAAGTTAGGAATTGCAATGTTCTATTATTGAATTATATATTTGAAATCCATTAAATTGCTGAAAAGCCTGAGGGAATTGTTAGTAAATTTTTTTATAGCTAGTATTAAAATTTTGGTTGAGATGTTCTCTACTTAATTTGGATTTCAGATCGCTCAATGGAAGTACAATAAAGTAATCTGAACAAGATTTGAATTATTTCCATGAAAAATTGATATTTTGGGGATTTTATTGATTGAATTACCATAATTCATTGAGAGGAGTATCATATTAACAACGTTGAAGTAACATACTGAAGGTATACACAGTCTTTATGATAGAACTGAAACTGGCAAAAGGACCTCTTTCATAACAGTGAAAAAAATGGAATGAAACTCCTGATTCATGAAGTTGAAACTTTGGCTGTCACAGAAGAGAACACCTTATAGCTTCCCATCACCATTCCTGGATGTGGAATCACCAGCCCTGGATGTGTTTAAAAAAAGTTTGGATGTGGCACTCGGTGTCACGGTTAAGTTGAGGTGTGAGGGAGTGGGTTGGACTTGATGATCTTAGAGGTCTCTTCCAGCCTGGTGATTCTGTGATTCTTCTTCTGTAATTCCATTATCAATTTAGAACTCTATCTAAAAGTAATGTTTTTATTTTATTTCACCTTAACAATTACAAGAGTTTTTAATTTTAATTACTATAAATTTTCCTATAATGGTTTAAAAGCAACAATTATATTAATCCCCTGTTATATTTGAAATTATTCTTCTAAAGCGAATTGAAATGGACTTATATGAAATGTTCTTTTTGCAGAAAATGTTTTCAGACAATGGTATTTGTTTTCTTACTAATTTCAAATCATTGAATTTAGATCATGCATTTGATTCAGAATTGTAAGGAGAAACCAAGATCAGGTTGTAAGTAGGAAATATTAAAGTAGTTGTATTTCCTAAAAAGCTTTTTACCACCTTATGAGAATGTCAGTGTTCCCAACATCTCTGAATGAGATATCCTATTTTATTTTATTTTTCATGGTGCTGTTGTATTACAAAAATAAGGTGCCTTCAAATCAAGATGTTGCAGGCCATTTGTTCTTGATAAAAAAGTCATTTAATTTAAGAACAGATATGCTCCTGAACCGTATTCTTCAATAAATACTCGAAAAGGTAATCCACACAAGAATTCCTGAGGCATTTAACCATTAGGCATTATACAACAGAAGTATTTGTTCATACATTTAAATGTGGACTGCAAATAAAGACTTATGCTTGTGAATTGCTTTATACAGCTTATTAGTCTCATTTAAGCCAACTAAACTATTTAAGTGCAAAAGTGTTTGCAGGATCCTGAGCTGTCTTGTTAATCCTGTATCAATATACTTCTACATATGCAACACATCAAAAAAAACTATTTCATGTTGTCCTAGGTTCCAATATAGATGTATTCTATTACCACCAGCTGTGGGCCATTAGCTGTTATCTCCTGCTATGAGCCACCCCTGATAACAGAAAATGGGCCAGCAAGAAACCACTGCATGACTCATGGGCTTATCTCATCCTATTGTGAGATGCTCCGCCCAGGAGGGAGGATCCAAAGAATTCCCACCTGGATATAACCTGGCCTTGGAACTGCCTAAGGGAGCTCTGGCTACTGGGTTCCTGGAGGACATAAGCTACCCCTGGACCTTCAGCTGGAGACCAGACCTTCCACAGGATCACCTCTCCAACAGAACTACTTCATTTGGACTGCTACCACCACCCTAACAGGGTGTCGGGTTGTATCTGAGTTTGTCAGTGGTTTTTTTTTGGTTTGGTTTGGTTTGGTTTTCTTTTTTCCCTTGTATTGTTTCACTTATTTTTAATTTTTTTTTCTATTAAATTTTAATCCTGACTTGCGATCTCCCACTGATTTGTTTTCAAACAAATACTTATGTACTCATAACAACATTAAAAAGTATCAAAAAATAAGCCTGCTTTTTATTACAATTGCACATTCAAGCAGAAATTCTTGGAGTGTTGTCGAGACTGACCACTTAACACAAACAATTAGATTCTTAAATGCTAGAGAAGAACCAGAAAGCTTACAGGTTAAAAAATATACGTTTTCCTTTGAAAATGTCTCACTGGTGACTCTTTTTTTAGTAATTTACAGTGAAAAAAGAATGATTGTAAGACAGATGGAAGTGTCCCAGCAAATAAGTTGCCATCAATAGCAAATACCCACTGCCTTTGAACACAACTCAGTGCAAGGTCTGGCCTTGCCCTGGCTGGAGCTGGTTTTACCTTGTTTGAGCAACTGGCTGACAGCAAATGACCACTGACCCGCTTGTTTGAGGTAAAGCTCTCTGAATGACTGTGGCCAAGTCTGTGCAACCAATGCAACGACCAGAGACTGGTAATTTTAACTCTGTACCAACAAATGATTTCAGTAATACAGTGTTCTTTCAGGTTTATTTCAGTACTTCATTATGGAAATATCAGATGCCTCTGTAAGTCTAGAAAAAAGGTGCCATTATATGACACATCATAAGGACAGACTGTGTCAAGAAGTGTTTGTTTCCTCTTCCACAACATGAAATCAGCTATGCCTTTGCTATGGTGACAATTGTTTATCTACACTGTAAGTATTCAAATGTTTATGACATGAGAAGTTCTTCTAGCAGTAACTTCAGGATCAGACAGTTACTATCTGATAAAAACACAGCACAGAAAGATTCTGGAAGCTATGGAAGGTGGCTGTTACGCAAACTTAGTGACATTTTTTAAGGCAAAAATAAGTTTTGAATTTGAAAAAAATTAGAAATTGTACATGAGAGTTACACTGTGTCGATAGTCCTATAACCTGTAACTAACTTATACTTTTGTAAATTTGTAGTACTTGAGTAGAATAAAAATTAGAGAAAGAGACAAGAATAGTGTCAAAAGGCAAAATAAGTGTACTAAAATATGAGGACTCAATGAAATATTAATAAGAAAATTTTATAATGTAAAGTTCTTACAACTCTTATGAATATGGAATTAAAATTATTTCCAGAGTTTGATGGAAAATTGTACAGGTTTAATAACAAACCTCCAAGTGTGTCTGTTATAATCAGTTAAATTTTCATAGTTAAGAACAAGCAGCAGGTGTATAGATGGAATGTATAACTAGAACAGATGGGAATAAGATCATATGACAAACAATATCTTTCAGCCTTAATTATATATTTATTAATATTACTGAAATTAATTTTTACTTCCATTTTCCACTAATAATGTAGACATCCATGGATCACAAGTCTTAATTGCATCTGTCACTGACTTGAACAGTGGCTGTGAATGATTTCTATAGGTGCTGAATAAAGCAATCTATGATAAATATTAAACAGATGGTCTATATAAAAAAATATAATTTTATTTTACGTTAATTTGGATTTCTCAAAAAGGGTAGGCTGCTTAACTGAAGGAGGAGGTACAATATACCTAACACGACAAATAATTTCATATGGAAATTCCTGTCTTGGTCTTGTGATGGTAGTTTGACAAATATTGTTCTCACTAATGCTGACTGTGCTAGTCTAAGGCAATCCTATTATCATTACTGCTGAGGCTTTGTTCTTCATTGGCTTCCTTTTCAGGACTACAAGGTTTTTCAATTGATCAAATCTAAAAAAAAGGTATCTCAGGCTGGTTGTGTGAGGCTGTATGGAAAATTGTTAAATCATTACAGTGCTACATAGTTAGGATTAAACTACTGGAATCAGTATTTGTGGGATTTATAATATATTCTAACAAAAAAAAAGTACAGAAATATCTTTATATATTTTTTGCTTCATAAATAGCACCAAAAAGAATAAATATTTGGTTTTCATTGCTGTCAAACCAAAAGAAGAGAAAAAATATGGGGAAGACAAGTATTTTCCTTTAACTTTTCATGATAGACTATACATAAATATACTCTGCATGTTATCTTTGAAATTTTGTACTTTTTAAAAGGAAATAGAAAAGGGCAATATAACAGGTATTTTAAAAAACAATCCCTTCCTGGTTCATATGGAAGAAAACAGTGTACCCATACAATATAATTAACTAATAATGAATGACTGAAGTTATGTTTTCAGTAGGTGAATTTGATTTACTACAAATAAAAATTATTTTGCTTTGTGCTAAGGCAAAAATAGTTTCCTGTATATAAACACATTTTGATACTTTGTTTCCTCTGTTTCTTCTGTGTGTGTGTGCACACATGTGGCTATCTAAGCTCTTTGCAAAAATTTGAGCATTACTTCACTATTACAAAAACCTGAGGGGAATTGAAATTATTTACTAAAAACCATTACACAAGACAGGGATAGCCTATTATTATATTCCTGTATTGGAGACAATCCGAGACGTCTGCTCTGCTGACTTGATAGAGTGGCTAGTAGTGTCTTCCCCTGTAAAATATAAAGGGTCCATGAAATGCATGGACTGTTTGATATAAAGCAATGTATTTTTCAAGTGTCTAGCTCATTTCTTAAATAACAGTGGAGTTTGGTTAAAAAATTTAAATAAAATAAATATTATAATAATAACTGTATTTAATGTCTACCAAGGTACAGTGTACAATTTACAAGACTTCCTTCTCCTATATAAAGACCATTCCAGTTAATGAACACTTGTCATCTTATGAAATACATTCATGGGTCATGACAGCCTGAGCTAAGCAGAAAAGTCCTTTAGTAGAAAGCTGAAGCATGCCAATAAATTGAAACACAGACAATTGGCATAATTTAGAATGTTAGTGAATGAATTCATAAAAATAGTAAGTATTACTGCAAATTCATCTAATATCAGTAAATCTTTACCAAAAAGGCTGTTGTATCTAAGGTAAATCATGCCTTTGTCCCCTTCCTTTTTATGTGGTCATAGGATTTGTCATCTGCAACAAACTTAAATGTTGTTTTCAAATCTAGAAGTGTGAAGGTCATAAAGGGTAGATCAACCTGCCCATAAAACTGAGACATTTTTATCCACTCCTCTCTACACCCAGGGTCTTGCCACCTTCTTCATTTAAAATCTGTTACCCGGTGATGTGCATGGAAATTTGCATTCATGGAAATCTGCTCTTACATTTGTGACAGTATGGTCAGATAAATATTAGATATGGGTCTATCCCCTCAAACTTAAATTTCTAAACTGCTGACTACAGTAGAAGTTTCTCTTCTTATCTTGAATAGGTGTGTAGCTAAAAGGCAAAGTACCTGAGAAAAACAGCACAACCAGCACTAGCCTGTCACACTCGAACTCCACTTAAGAAAATAAGGGATTTAATGGGAGATGATATGTGATATAAGGATTTCTCAGAACCTGGAGAGATAGTTTTTAATGCAAGTCTAAAGAAAGGAAGCCAACAGACAATGGTCCATTTTCATTACTTGAAGAATCCCAGATATATTCAAATTTCTGTGAATGATAAGTTTTATTCAGCTTCCTTTTTAATTTGTTTCAAATACCATAGAGAAAGACTTCCCAAGTATACATATTTGAAGACTTCATGAGGACTCTGGTCTGCAAACCACTCTGGTGATGAAGGTAGGTAGTTATTTTAAAAGCATCTTGGTAGTTTACAACTTCAGTATTATCTTTCCTTTCCCTTTTCAGGCCAGCTACAAATGATAATGAGTAAACTGCATAGGATAATTAGACTTCATTAAAACTGAGTAAAATATTTAGTAAATATTTAGATAAAACTGACATTATTTATTAAATATCTAGATACTGGCTGCAATATGTTGTTTTGTGGCACAAGATGGTGATCATGAATCTTTTTGATAGGAGACTATTATGATCCATTTCAAATAAGGTATTTTCTGAAAATTTAATCATCAGCTTTGGAAGTAAGTTAATGGGTACTTTTCCTTTCTATAGAGCATATTATATTTAAAATTTCCTCTGCAGATACAGAAGTGAGGAGTCTGATTAAATATGCATGCAAGAGAAGTCAGAAATAAAGAATTCAAAGGACAAGCATGGGGAGATTTGATTGGGCTGAGCACTTCACAAGCATTTCTGTAGGGTACTGTAGGTACTCTTTTGGATTAGAAAACTTTGTGACTAGGATATAATGACTTTTTATTCCCCATGAAACTCTCTCTCTTTTTGTCTTAGTCACTTTTCTCTTATATGACTAATGATATAATTCAAATGAAAGCCATGAATTTTTCACTCAGTAACTTACAAAAAGAACAGCATTTCAAGCTTTGAAATACTAACAGACTAAAGAAAAAGAAGGCATAAGAAAAAGAATGTGACCACTTTTCTCTCTTCAGTGACCGAATAACCACCTCAAAGTTAGTTATTCTAGTTATCTCAAAGGCTTGCCTCAAAGAAGTCTTTTTGAAGCTTGAGAGTTTTGTGACTGAGAACAGAATAGATATGTGGAGCCTACAGTCAGGATGAGCAAAGATCAGAAAATAGCTGTCTGGATAGAAGTCTTCTGTCAAAAGATTTCATAGTTCTTACCTGGTTTCTTATTTCAGAATATTTTCTTTTTCAGGTAAGAATATAAATAATAGATTTGGAAAGTTAGATGTTTAGCAAATGTTTTGTTTGAGAAGTGCACCCACCCACCACAGACCTAACAGAAATAGCAGCTTCATTCCAAAAGCTAGTAGATCATATTAAGACAGGTCCAGTCTAGAATAATGTTTCATGCACTAGGTCTCCTTTTCTCTCTGTTTTTATCATATTTGTACTCACATTTCAGGGATCTAGTAATAATTATGTCTCAACTCCTTGAAACCACTGAATTTCAAGATACGAGTTTCTTACCCAGACACTTTAGACAATGAATCTGAGAGAGTCTATGCTGAAAATCACAGAATCACAGAATTGTAGAATTGGTCAGGCTGGAAGGAATCACAAGGAGTAAGAAAATGAGCTATGAATATGGATGCATTTGTTTTGATGATCTAAATAAGATGAATTAATGCAGTTTCTCTTCCACATGGTAAAAACAACACTTCGATATTTCATATATAATCAATGTCAATTTATACCATGTTGATTAGTGGTAGACACATTTCATAGACGTGAACAGTACAGCAGTCTTATCTTTAGTAGTTCCATTTTTAAGATGTAACCAAACATGTAAATAGAGGGTTTTAAGAATAAGAATGAATTCAGTTACATTCTGGGATGATGCTATTTTATCCAAAGAAGATTATTAAGATAAATTGTTTAAAGTAGAAAATATTAAAATAAATAAACTAATAAGGTGGTGCTCAGTGTTTTAAATATTGTAATCAAATACAGATGTAGAAAAAAGAGTCATAGAATCATAGCATCATTTCAACATTCAAAGGCCCTCTTAGTCCCACCCATCCTGCTTTTGGCATCAACATCATCCACTATATTAAGATTCTCAAAGCTCCACCCAACCTGATCTTGAACACTTCCAGGAACGTGGAATCCATAACTCCTCTGGGAAACCAGTGCCTCTCCACATTCCTAAAGAATTTCTTTCTAACATTCAGTCAAACCTACCCTCTTTCAGTTTAAAACTGTTATTCCTTATACTGTTACTAGTGGCCTTGTTAAAAAGTCTCTCTCTACCTTTCTTATAAGCCCCCTTCATATATTGAAAAGCTGCTGTGAAGTCTCCAAGAGCCTTCTCTTCTCCAGGCTGAACAACTCCAACTGTTTCAGCCTTTCTCATAGGAAAACTAATTTTTGTAGCCCTCTTCTGGACCCAGTCCACTAGGTCGATGTCCTTTTTGTGTTGGGGGGCCCAGAGCTGGATGCAGTACTCCATGAGGGGTCTCATAAGAGCAAAGTAGAGGGAAGAATCACCTCCATCAACTTGCTAGCCACAGAAGGGCAGTTATGAAAGTTTTTTTTTTCCCCTCTTGTCTTGAATGAAGAGCAAATGATTTTAACTTGCATGTTAAGGTCAAAAATCTTGATATATTTTTATAAAGGAAAAATTAAAAAAAATTGTATATTTAAGAACGGCATGCAGCCTGGACTTTACAGCATAGTCAGATGGAGATTTAATTTCTGTTCCCACCTTCAAAGAATGTCACAGTGTGAATGGAAACAGTTCTATGCTGAGACTTTCAGTTGAAATCTGAAGTATATGATAGTCTCCAACTCTGTTACTAAGAATATGAAAGATTATATTATTGGGTGAATGAGCTATTGCTTTGTTTCACCTTGATAACCTTAAAGTGCAAAATCTCTCACAGTCAATTTGTAAAACTATCTTTATTAAATATTTGCAGCTTTTTCAAGCTAAACAGACCTAGAAATTATCAGCCTAGAGGCTTTCTCTGTGCCTTATTACTTCACCCACTGAATAATAAAAATTTTGTAAACCTTGAAGGTATTTTTGCATTTCACCTGTAGAATGCAACACTGGTGACATTTTAAAGGTTTAATTGAAGAATACCTATCACAGTAGAATTCCACAGGAAGTGTTGAGTGACAAAACCCTAGTGTTGTGAAATTAATTGTACCACTAATGTGTAGCTGAAACAAGTGGAAAGTTTGAACCCAATGAAACAACTCATTACTCTTCAAGCAGCTGTACTGTGCTTGGTGAATCACTTCTGTACTCAAATCAAGTTATGTTAAAAAGAAAAAAATCCCCAAAGACAAGGTATTTTTTAAGCAGGAAAAATTATTTTGCAGAACAGAATATATTGCATAGACATGTTCATCACTAGAAAATATTTTCTGAATTTATTCTTTAAAGCCCTTAAGATTTAGTTTTAAAAAGACATTGTTTTCCTACATTTAAAAAAATAATGCAAAGCCTTTCTTTTCTTCCTTTCTTTCTTCAAAAACTGTATTTATTTTAAAGAAACTAAATTTTTAAAAAGGAAGAAAGTTCAAATGTTTTCCTTTGGGCACATTGATAAGAACTTTAAAGGACTGTGTATTTTGCTAGCAGGTTTTCTTTATGGATTACATTATTTGTAGACCATTTCCTGAAAAAAAAAAAAAAAAGCCAAGTAAGCTTATTGGCCAGCGTTTTAAAGCACAGAGGTAATGGCATATTTAGAATATTAGCCTGTTTTTCTTAATTTTATTATTATTGTAAGTCATAACACATTCTTCAGTAAACAAATAGTAAATTAAGAAGAGGTAAAAGCTGATGAAGATTTGTTGGGTTTCTTTTCTTTTCATATTTTCTTTGTATATAAGTTATGTTGCTAGCTTTTGACCTAGATCACGTCATTTACACATCTCAGTCCAAAATGACAGGCAAAAGAGGAAAAAAGTGGCCAAGAACTCAGATGCTTTTTACAATATGAAAAAAAAAATATCAGCATACCTCAAACATTTAACAAACAACTCCTAGTAAAGCAATTGTAGTTATTATTGTGACCATTAAGGTTTTTTAAAAGTCTTTCAAGTTGAAACATCTTAACAGACTGGAATTTCTGAGACTGAAATTAAGATTTTATTCTATATTTTGAAATACCACCAAAAATGGGAGGTACAAAATCTCTAACTATGTTTCCATTCAGAAAATGAACTCTCAGTCTTGCTTAATTCAACTTCCTATTTTAAAGATATCGCCTATATATATATACGCATAGATTATGCATATATATATGCAACCACAAGCATAACAAATAAGGAATGGTAAAGAGGGAGAAGACACAAGGAATCGCATCTGATCACTCCATATTACTGGAGTGTTTTGAAAGATACTACTCAGAAAAGAAAGAAATCTATTATGAGTAACTATGTAGCCTTGTGAGAGCTTCTTGGACAAGCTCAAACGCTAAGAGACTGGAATGTATGTGTGAAAGGAGGATGAGGAGACAGGGCAGATGAAAGGAAGGAGTCCATCTGTAGGACGGCATTAGTCACAGAGGAATCATTAAAGCATGAGTGCTGTCACTCATGTTTTAAATTAGATGTGGATGCTTCTGAACTTAGTTAGCTGGCTCTGAATGGATGTTTGGGAGCACCAGAAAAGGCATAAGAGGAAGTGTGTAGCTATTGAAGGGACAGCAAAATTGAAGCAATTGCAGAACCAGTCATTAGTAGGGGTGCCATCACTCAAGCTGAATAAGAAATATGAGTAAAATAGGAAGCTAATGAGAACAAGGATAATGCAAGGGAAGTGCACCATAAACTTGAAGGACCTCAACAGTGTTGACCTCCAGCTCACCTCAGGGTTCTAAGATTCATCAATATAACTCAAAATGAGGATTAGAGTACAAGACTAATGGCTCAGGAATTCTGTCTTGGTATGTCCTCTGAACAAACTCTAGATGACATTCTTGCAAGAAAGAATTTTTAATTTCACTAATTACTGATTGAATTACAATTTACCATACAAGCAGAAGAATTTATTGAAACGCTTGATACAGCTTTCCTTCTGCCTTCTTCAGTAGTATAGTTGTTGTGCCTTTACAGTAATCAGCATCTGATTGCTTAAGAAATAATTACTAAAGATACTGACTGAACAGTAATTTTATTTATTTGAAAGTCAATATTTGTTTCATTCTTCCTTT
Organism: Myiagra hebetior; assembly: GCA_013397015.1. Classification (NCBI taxonomy): domain Eukaryota; kingdom Metazoa; phylum Chordata; class Aves; order Passeriformes; family Monarchidae; genus Myiagra; species Myiagra hebetior. The sequence continues at coordinate 183,239 of VWZQ01003257.1, read as the reverse complement.
AGTCTGGATATTAGCATCCATTATTCTGGACTTGTGCTTTTATACATGAGAGTATACACTGCAGAGTACCCCAGTCAATATTCTGTCAAAATATAGAATTCCACAATAGCATTGACCAGGGACAGAGTTTCTGGGGAGGACTGGGCTTGCCTTGGCCTGAGGTGGTTTTAGCTTGTTTGAACAGCAGGCTGGGGGCCAAACGACCACTGTCCCACTTTTTTGAGATGAAGGTCTCTGAATGACTGTGGCTGAGTCTGACCAACTGTGGGAATCATGGCACAGCCAACCATTGCACCTTTCCCTCTGTTGAGGCTGGCTTTTCATCAGCTTCCAGACTTAAGCTGGGAGAACACTGGTACCTTACATGAGAACTCCAGACAGGAGAGAGTGGGGAGCTCCCTCTGTGAACATTGACCTTCCTCACATTGCTGGGTCCTGAGTCTGATGACAGCTTGCTGAGTTCTGGTGCCCCATTTGCTTGGGCAGAGCCACCTCCACTGTCTCAGGTCTCTGAGTGCTTCTGGAACAGGTAGAGTAACTTGAGAAAAATGGGTAGTTGGACTAACAATAAACATTTCCTCTATTTTGATTAGATTATTCAGATCTTCAGTTAGGGTGACAATGAATAATGTTTGACCTCCCATTTGAGCAATGGGGAGTAGGTTAAATAGAAAAGTTCATGGATTTATTGGGACTAAAGATGGGATATTTCAGGAAACTAGCTGAGAACTTCTGAAGGAAAAATGTGAATTCCTGTGGCCTTCAAATGGAAACTCATGTAGACAAAAGCATGAAGTGCTAATGAAAAAGACAGAAATATAATTGAAATGCCTCTTTTCACTGTTTGAGGAGTGAGAAATAAAATGAGCTATAGCAAATGAAGGAGATGATTTTCAATTCCCGATCACTTCGGAACATTCACTATTTTTAGTTCAAATGGAAAACTCAATTCTCTCAAGCACTGTAAAAATGGAAGCAGAGCTGCATCTGACACAGAAAAAGAAGTAGCTTTCCATACATGGATACACGGACTGAAGCAGTGTGAGGGGAGCTGCAACGCGACAGCAATGGGAACCAAATCAGTAAGGCAGAAGGTAAGTAGGGAAGCTGAGGGAGATTTTACCTAATTCTCAGGTAAAATATCTCAGGTTTCTTCTTGATGTGCAAGCAAATGCTTATTTTTAGACTTTAATATAGTAAGGAAAATTGTTCCTAACCATAAATTAAACTTCAAAGATGATAACATGAGAAACTCACAGATCATAGAAGGGGAAAACTGACTGGCCAAAACTGACCTGGGACTAAACTGGTAAGACAAAACCAGAAGAAACTATCAGATTTTATAGACAATGAAGTGGAATACTTGGGAGAAGGATGTGGAAGATAGGGCATGGTGGAATACTGCCTTACTAGGAATTTATGACTAATGCTGGATATAAAATCAGTAAAACATATGTCAGTGGACAGAGAGGATCAGCTGTTTAGTTAGGACAGGGGGAAGGGAAATTGTAAGGTAAAACAAGCCATGTAATTGAAGATGCTCAGTGCTTCCTCTCAAGCAGTTCTGCTTCTGATCATAGCAGCTTTGAGCAGGAAGATAAATGTGTGACTGATCTGATCATTGATGTGGCTAACTTTATTCTGTGACCAGGATAGTGCTGAGATGTTTTTCCTGACACCACTGAGAAATCATTCAACAGTGACAAAGACAATTAGAGACCCTAACAGAACGCAGAGAATTCCATCAAATAAAAATACATCTCTATCATGTCTAGAGCAATGCTAATTGCCAAACACTTTTCATTTAATGGACCTATTATTTCTTTAAATTGCTAAATTAAATTATTCCCTGTCTGTTGCAAGTGTTTCTTCTGAATACAAGAGTTTGAACTGGGTCACAATGATAGTGGTGAATCAGTCAAACCATTGCAGAGCAGTATTAGCTGTCAATAGATAATTTCAATGCAGAATTCAGTCTGACTTAGCAAAAGTGAATGAGAGTGACCCAAATTATTTTCCTTCTGTATTTTTCTAATGAGTAGTTATTGAACAGCTTACAAAAGGGACCTGATTGATGTTTCATGTTTGAACTAATGACTTTTAAAATATGTAATGACTGTTAAGTTCACTACTGGCTTTTGAAACTAAGATAGGGAAACGAATACAAGAAGAAATGGTTCACCTTAGTGGTTGTAGAGGGTTGACCCTGGCTGGATGCCAGGTACCCACACAAGCTGCTCTATCACTCCCCTCCTCAACTGGACAAGGGCCAGAAAATATAAGGAGAGATAGGGCAGGAAGAGATCCTTTGTCACTTGCTGTCACAGGCAAAACAGAGTTGACTTGAGGAAAGTGATAGAATTTTATAACCAAGCAAATCAAAGAAATGTAATGAGGAAAAAAACCCCCAAATCTTAAAACTGTCCCTCTCCCCCCCTTTCTTCCTGGATTCAGTACTACTCCTGATTTCCTGTCCTTTTTCCCCAGAACATGCAGGGGATTAGATTGCATTCTATTGTTCATGCATTGTTTCTGCTGCTTCTTTGTCTTTATGGGGAGGACTCCTCACACTCTTCCCCTGCTCCAGTGTGGGGTTCCTCTCATGGGAGACAGTTCCTCAGGGAGTTCACCAATGTGAGCCCTTCACATGGCTTACAGTACTTCACAAACTGCTCCCCCACGGGCCCCTTGCACAGGCCTTCAGGAACTGGGGTGTGGGCTCCCATGGGGTCACACATTCTGCCAGAAAACCGGTTTCACCGTGGGCTTTTCTCTCCATGGGGCCACAGCTCCAGTCAGGAGCCTGTTCCAGCATGGGCTTCGCATGGGGTGACAGACTCCTCTGGGCATCCACTTGCTCTGGTGTGGGATCCTTCATGGCCTGGAGGGGCACAGCTGGCTCACCATGGGCTGCAGGGGAATCTCAGTTCCACTGCCTGGACTAGCTCCTGCCCCTCTTTCTCCACTGGGCGTCTGCAGAGCTGTTCCTGTCACATATTCTCACTCCATGGTTGCAATTGTACAGTAGCTTTTTGCCCTCCTTTTGAAATCTGTTATCCCAGAAACACTATGACCATCACTGGTGGACTTGGCCTTGGTCAGTGGCAGGTCAGTCTTGGATCCAGCTGGCACTGGCTCTGTCAGACATGTGGGAAGCCTCTCACAGAAGCCACCCCTTGTAGCTTCCACATTACCAAACCTAGTCACTCAAACACAATACAATGGCCCACTCACAGTATATTGAAAATATTGTCCATGTGTGAAAATGAATATTCTTTACTTCAGAAGTACAGTAGCTATGTATACAATATTTAGCTCTAAGCACTGGGACAAATATGCATCCCACAATTTTCCAAACCCTCTTGTGAGCCAGCAAAAAGAAACCTTGACAGAGTGATGTAAAGCTCTGAGAATAACTGAAAGAATAGTTGTGAGTATTCAGTCCTGAATAGGCATTGCTGAGAGATAAAGCTACCTATATTTACAAGTGTTTCATTTCACCAAAAACATACTGTTGCTTAAGATAAACATGTAATCACAAACAGCAGTTACTTACATTTTATAGCATATTTAAAATCAAATAATACTAATTTTTTCTTGATCAATTAGATTTTTGGTGGTTTTTTGTTTTCCAAAAGATGTAATCTTAATAAACACTATATTATATATTAAAAACATGTAGTATATAGGAAATATATAATATAGAGAGAATGATGTAAAATATTATTATGTGTTATTACATATTTCAGGTATCATTAAGAGATATCTTGACTTAGCCATTGAAATTCAAAAAAAGTACTTTGAAAGATACATTTGCATAGCATCTATGTTTTAACTAAAGTATTTTATAGGTGGATTGCAATATAGTGACAACCTTTTAAGGAAAGTAAAGTGTAGTTAATAGTGTTCAGGTATATTAAGTTAGCACATAAGTGCAGAAAAGCAAGTATCTACAGGCTGAAGTGGGAAATTACAAGAATAAGCAGGCATCTCTCTTTTTCAGTGATGATTGCAGGAGTAAGGCTGCTTTCAAAACTTAGTTACAATCTCCAGAATTTTAATGTATTTTTTCTATGTGTTTTGCTGTTATTTTGTTTGGTTTGTTTGGTTATTTTCTATAACATTCCCATGAATAAAAAGGATTTTGCATGGTTATTAATTTTCAGGAACATAGCTCCAAGGGGAAATTTCTGTACTGTTCATAGTGACTGTCATATATGAGAGTATACAGATAAAGAGGATGACAAAAATAATTTTAGCATAGTTTTCAGAAACAAAACTGTGCTGGTTTTGTCTGGGGTAGCATTAATTTTCTTCACAGTGCCAGGTATACAGCTCTGTTTTGGATTTGTGCTGAACATAGTGATGATAATAGAGATGCTTTTGTCCTTGCTGAGCAGGGCTTACACAGAGCCAAGGCCTTTTCTGCTTTTTGCATTGTCACTCTGGTGAGAAGGCTGGGGGAGCATGGGAAGCTGGGAGGAGACACAGCCAGAACAGGTGACCCAAACTGACCAGAGCGATATTCCAGACCATGTGACATCATGCTCTGTGTATAAGGCAGGGGGAAGAAGGAGGAAGAGGAGGACATTTGGAGTGATGGAGTTTGTAGTGTCATCTTTTCTACTCTGGTCTGTCAGTGGAGCTCAGGAAGAAAGTCTTTTTCATCAGCATGTGCTCTTTATGTAAGAAACAGATTTCTGTCATGTGGTTGCAGCAAGACAGACTGCAAGGTAATGATACTCCTGGATGTTGTTTGCAGATGCTTTGCAGAAATTGTGGCTTTCTACACCACAGTAAGAGTGATTTGCCTTAAGGTATCAGGCTGCACCCTACTTCTTTCCCTTCAGACTTTGCAAGCACGTGTTATAACAGAACTTACATTAGCTATTTTTGAAGTATCTCCTTTTAGAAACATCTCCTTCAAAGTATAATATTTCATAGCATATTTTTCTGCCTTCACAGGAAAACAGTATATTTGTAAGGGGATATTTCAGTGTCCTTTTTCTTTAGGATTTGTGTGTCCTCTTTGTGTGTTAAAAGTGAATATCCAGGATGAAATAATATAGCCTTTTAATTTCTGACAAATGTTAACTGTTTTGGTCATAACTGCAACTGCGTAGAACTGATCAATAATTTGGTCTGGCTGACTGGCTGTCTATATCACCCATAAGCTATTACTCAGTGGCCCGAGTAAAGCTGCTCCTTTGAATCATGTCCTTAGTCTTCTGTACCACAGAAATACCCTTTTGTTAAGAGGTGTGAAATATTTACTTGCCTAGATACTGTCCCCTGGTAATACTTAACCAGTCTTGGACTCATTAATACTTAACTACTACTTACCTATTTCTAATATGTCGTTAGACTTGTAGTTACTTACTGCCTGATCTCCTTCAACTATGTTTTTTACCTGACCAGGCAAGTTACTTCTATAAAGGTGTGCAATGGCATTTGAAAAACGGGATTTTTGCCATGATAGATTAAATTTTATGTACTGAAAATTTATATGATTAGATATTCTGAAAAAGGAATGTGCTGACTCTTATGTATACATATGCATATATACATACATGTATATATATATATGCAGAATATTCTTTACAGTCATGATACAAACCCGAATGACACACCTGCAGATGTGACAATGTTCATTCCAACTGTGATTCTGTAATCTTGATAATATTAAAGAAACCTCAGTGCTTACTGATATGAATTGCAGCCTGGGAACTGATGCCCATGTCATCTTATTATGCCAACTCTGCATTTGTTCCTTACACTTCTATCTTCTATTAAAGGAGATTAAAAGCTGAATAGAAAATGTTTCACAAGTAGCAATGAGCAATTATGTTATTTGTTAAAGTACTTGTAACTTCTAAAAAGAGCAAGTACCATGTTTAAGAGACAAATGAAGTTTTGAAAAGATACACTAGATATTTTATCAATACTTTTCTGTGCAAAGTGCTGAATTCTGACCAACTGGAAAAATTCTTAAGTCTGGTGAGTACAAGGGAAAACTTCAAAATTTATTTGCAGATTTTAAACCTAGTATGTTTTGGTTTTTAAAATTATTTTAAATATCTTCTACTTTATTTTGTTTATTACTAATTATTTTTGACTGTAAAATTACAGAAAAATGGAAGAAATTAACAACTGAAGTTATTTATTTGGCTCTATGTTCTGTTTGTTATGATATCTTTCTGTAAGCAATACGAGTCTAATTCAGAATCTTTAGCAAATTGATGTCTATTCTTTTCTTCCATGTAGTTTTACTTTGTGACCTAAAGACACAGTAGTTACACAGCATATACTCACAAAAATAATCCAATTAATTGTTTATAGGCATTATTTTTCCAAATGGCAATATCACTTATTGTAATATGCAGCATTTACAGAGTAATTTTGCTGATACAAAAATGATACAATGTGTGCTTTGGTGTGTCAATTCAGAGCAGCTCTTTGATTGAGATCAGCTTTAGAAATCAGTGGTGATTAAAAGTATAACTTCTGACAGCCATTTTTAGGAACATACCTGTGTTGGATTTTGAACTTATGTGACAGAGGATGAGGCAAAAATAAAGTAAAAATTTTTAGTGCTTTGAGGGTTAGGTGACATACAAGAAAAGCATTTTATTAGCATCTTAATTTTCTTTCAGTCCATTCTTGTTTCCATTACGTTCCACTCAATGTAGTGTTCAACTGCAGATCAGCATCAATTCTATGCTTCCAGCACTAATAATTTAAAACCTTACATCTTTGATATTGGTTCCCTGCTAAGCCTCTTCCCTTTCAGTTATAATATTGACTTTTCTTTATAGTTTCTTGCAATACTTCTTGTTATGTTGTTGGTACCAATGTTCAGTCCTAAAAAGATAAAAGGAACACTGCTATGCACTTCCCAACCTTTATACAGGGGATTGTAAGCTTGTGAAAAGCAACATTTTTCTTTCTTTTTCTCTTGAAAATAACAAAAAGTCATAACTCCTGATTTTTCCAAGTGTACTGAAAAGGTGTATTTCTGTGTATTTGCTAAGTAGTCATGTTCTCCATAGGCTAGTTATCTGCAAGATGCATCATAATACCTGCACCTGGTGGAAGGTGGCCATGAGTGATGTGCACATGCTTCAGATAGGTCTTTCCAAATTATTGCAACTATGACTATTTTGAGACTTTTTTCTCTGGAAAAAAAAAATCTTGTTCTTTCCTAACATTTGAGATAAATTAGCTTGTAAATGTGCGTTTCTCTAGCACTTTCCCTGTCCTCCTTACTTCCCCAAAAGCAAATGCTAGCTCCTAGCTCTTGTGGATCAGAGTTTAATGGATGGTATGTCAAAATGAAAGTAGCAGGTGGTATACAATTAAGCATCTCTGCAATACTATTGAGATACAGAAATGTGAAATAATTACACTAAAACTAATATTTTATTTAATGTTTTCAGACATCATCAGGAATTCATTACCTATCAAGCAGACATAATTTCAGGCACAACTGAATACCAGTCAGAAAGAATATGGCCTTCAAGTTTCTCTTCAGTTTCGTTACACGTTTTGAAGATATCAAGGGATGCAGGTTCATCTGCTTTTGCACAGAACCAGATGTTATGTCTGCATCAAGTCATTCCATTTCAAAGTGTATTCCTGTTGGGGTTTAGGATTTTAGCCTGTTTTTTTCTCCTAAAGAATTTTCCCCATCCTAGTTGCCAGGGGGACAAACTGCTGGGTACTTAAAAGAAACAAAAGACCTGGCCACAGGGGCGGGGTCGGACTGGCCACCCTTTTGTCACCTGGGGGTTGGGACACCCGGGGGCTGCCTGGTGTGCTCAGTGTGCAGTCTGGGAGCTGCCTGCCTTCGGTGTGGACGTCTCGGTCACCACTGCGGGCTTCTGCTTCTTCGGCTGTTTTGCTTTCTGCGGGCAAACCCCGG
>VWZQ01003257.1:156337-175177 GCA_013397015.1 Myiagra hebetior | reverse complement strand
TTTTTTTCTTTCAAATTCAGCTTCTCTCTTTGTCTTCTTATAGGTTTTGTTGCTGTTTTCTTGCTTCACCAGCCACTTTTAAAGTATCATTTTTCTTTTTTCCTGTGTGATTTCATTATTGACTACATTCACAAGCACATAGAGACCAGCAAATTTCTGGACTGGGCTAAACTGTAACTTTTCAACTTGTCTTGCATACAGCAGAGCATACATAGCAGGGCAGTATGCTCCTCTCAACAGCTCAGCGTGTCCCACGGCATGGCATCTCCACCACTGCAGGAAGAACGCTAGCTTCAGCCATGACTGGAATGGGGACTCCTCTTCCCTTTCTTCCCTCCTTTGTCAATCTCTTTTGAAGCAAGGGTGCAGAAGTGGTATTTATTTATTTCTAGAAAAAAATAAAGAATACACTTGAATAAAATTATTTTACTTACCCTGCTTTTATGTCTAACACTTCACTGTCTGAACACTACAAACCTGTTACTCATCATGATTTGGTTTTTTCTGTACAGAGGATGCAGATAAGGTATTGTTCAGTTAACATGATTGATTGTCTATCCTAACTTGTACAGCTATGAAGATCACAAAATGCTTCACATGCTAACCTATCAATTACTGACATAGGATAGCACTGATACTTTAGCATTTATGCTATATATAATACCTTTAGCATTTCTGATTTTATGTGTGAACATTAAGAACAGAACTTTTGGTGGGCTGATGACTTTATCCTTTAAATAGTCCAAAATTTCAAAGGACCTCTAAAAATATTTCTGTTCTGTATTTTATGCATATTTAGTCTTTAAAACAAATAGGTTGATAAACCAGGGTGCACAGTGCTGCCCTTTGAAAAAGGAGATGGAGGAGGCAGTGCAAGGGAGTGCAGCCATAGCATGGTATTAGAAGAGGCAAAAGATGACATTGTATGACTGGGAATATAAGCAGCAATCAGTTAAAGATAAGAGATCTGGACAAAGTGATTTTAAGGGTAACAAAATGAACAAAGAGCAAGTATCTAACATGCAAAATATATGTGTTAAATAAATAGTGACTTAAACCGTAATGTGGACTTGTAGACTTATAAAAAAAAGCAAGGTATAAAATTGTGTTAGCAAATACACACCAATAGTCCCAAGTGAATCCCAGATAAGGAAAAGAAAATGCCACCATCAACACCACACTCATCCTGGTGAAGAATATGGGATGCTGTCACTTTGATGCAATACCTCATTTTTTCTTCTTGAGGAGTACTGGTATTGTGTATCTGGACTGTAAGCGTAACGCAAAAGACAAACAATACAGTAGGAAAATTTTGTGCAACAGTTATTAATTATATTAATATTTATTTTCTTTGATTGGATATTTTGGTTTGTGAATGTCAGTATCACTGTATCAGACTAGCTGTTATGAATGTCGTGGTTTATTTAAATTTTTAAGATTGAAATTACACTAAAGTTCTTGAATTCCTGTAAAAGATGTTTGTCCCTTTTTCCCCATTACAAAACATGAAATGCAACACAGCCAGCAGAGTCTAGGATGAATGTAGCGTTCCAGAAGAGCTCACAGAGACTCTACCATTTCCTGCATCTTAGGAGTCACCTGACTAGGTCAGGAGTCATGGCCTTATTGTGTGCTCATTGAGTAATGGGAACTTGTGAATTTCTTAATCATACAGGGTGTGCCATCTGTCATTTGTCAGGGAATGTGCACACAGCACATATGAGGTTGGTTCATAGACCATGTGTTCTACCCCATCCTAAACATTGAGTTGATGTAGTCTGGGGGTTGGTCTGGTTGGTTTGTTTCTTGTCATTTACAGTTTCTGGGAGTGTGGGGAGCAATGAGGAAGTATGTAAGCATGGAGACTAGCACCAGATTTTACACATCACAAGGGTATCTTTTTTGTGTCTAACAAGTTCTGTAAATGTAGCCTTGATTTTTCTGAGATTTGGATGACAGATTTTTATCATGATAAATTGGAAAGACTGCTTAAAGATTGCCGTATCAGCTAGTACTCTGCCAAGACAAACATTATTTGTTTACTTTCTGTCTGACTGTTATTGCCTACCACACAGTCTGCCTTTTTATCACCTATTTAATGAACTGCAGAACTATCTTTCATTTGTGCTTGTTATTCATCTTGGCACAAAGTTTCTCAACGGGTGTGTTAATAGAATTAATGCACAGCAGTAAAAAAGAGTAGAATCCTGAAACAGAATTAACAATCTAATTTACTTTCACCAAACATCTACTGAGTGAACACATATGCCACTGAAACAGATTAGCACAACTGTGGCAGCTAAAACATTAATGAACCACAGTGGACATGAATGCCTGCTCTGGACACTGAAACCTGAACTTGTGAATCGCAAGAAGCAGGTCATACAGTATCTGCCATTAAAATTTGAGCTAGATTATTTAACATGTGTTTTAAATAATTAAATGTCATGATTTTATACACAGTATTCAAATAGTTTTGAAATGCAATTAATCATGTAAGACATATGCTTCTGTTTTACCGCATATTTCTGGTTAGAAGTAAAGTCCATGAAGAAGCAGAACTGACAGGCAAACACAGCTCTCTGTAATGCGTACATTTGACATGAAACATATGGTCTGCAGTCATGCACAGAAAGCATCATATAAGGTGAAAGCTAGCCCAGCAAATTACAAAAACAGAATAGCACAGGAGAACTACCTTTCAGAACTATTTTGTGAAAGCGATTGTATCTGTTTGCTTAATTTATTCAGAATATTCTTTATAGCTGTCATGCTATGAGCATTGCTCTTCAGTAAGTGTTTTACTATCCTTCTGGAAACTAACCAACAAAGAAGTAGCTGTATTCTTGTATCTCTGAGGTGAATATATGAAAGTCAACATTACTTAATGTATCTCTGTTCAGCAGAGACAGCAAAAAGAAAGGGTGAGTTAAGTATTATTTCCTCAAAATCCACCTTTTTTTCTCTCTCTTTTTTTTTTTTCTTGTTTTTTTAAGACTGTCCAGTGTGTACTAATTTAATTCAGTATTACCATTGGAATGTCTCAAAGCAGGAGAAGAACATCAGCTAACAGCAGACTGGGCCCTCACTTCAATAGGTTCGGTCAGTCAGATGAAAACCTTCCATTATAAGCATCTGATCTGTTACATGAAAGATACTAAAGCTCTTGCATTTCTTTGTCTTAAAACTCTTGCATTTCTTTGTCTGTGATAGAAAATGCATTATGTGTCTTCATGAACTATACACAAAAGGAGTTAGATTCTGTTTGTAAAACAAGCATGCCTGCTGGGTTTAATCACCACAAGCAAAAATCACTTTAAATCTGCTACTAACAGCACTTTGGCATCTTTTATTAGTGAGTGCATAAAAGCCTCTTTGATTTTTTAAAATACATTGGAGCTGTTTTCTTTATAAGTGGTGGTACAACAATATTCTAACTGACCTTCATCCTTCCTATTGCTTTTATGCTCTGCAGATTCTCTTCTAATACTTAAAAAAAAAAAAAAATAAATAAACTCAGGCAGAGAACTGAGATGATTAGTAGCTTGCCTTTCATCTTTGGGGCTACAGTCAAATGTGCTTTCAACAGGAGTATCTTATCTTCAGATCAGATGTCTTTAGGTCTGCAGTGTAAAACATTTTGATGACCTTGGATTCTAGGCCAAAACCAAAAAAAGAACCAACACTTTCTTGTTTCTATTTGAATACTAACAATCTCATATTCTCCTAACATGAAGGATGAAACCCTCCACTGATTCAAAGACAACTGAGGGAAGAGTAGAAAATGTGGAATTGTACCTGCCATCTTTTTATGTCACCTCCATATAAGAAGCAAAACTTCATGTAATTATATATTAAATATACTTTCCATTTAAATTTTGAATCCACTACAAACCAGTTTAAGTTAATATAGAAATAAGTAATTAATATCCTTACACTAATTTCAACCAAACAAAGGGTAATTAGGCATTGAGTTTGGGATATATCCTCTCAGTTCATCAGTCTACTTTATATCACAGTTTAAAAGATCCAAGAGACATGCTGCAATACCAGTAGCACAATACAGTCATGTAGAAATGATCTATTACACAAGTTATAAATAGTGGCCAAGCTTGCCCTGATATTGAAAAAAATACTAAAACTAAGCTGTAAATAAATTTTACTTCATTTAGATTTACATATAATAGTATTTTTTTTTTTTTCTCGTAAGTGCATGCCCACATACTTGGCACAGAACCATAGAATGCTTAGGGTTGGAAGGGACATTAATGGTCATCAACTTCCACTCCTTGTCATGAACAGGGACATCTTCCACTAAAGCAGGTCCCTCAGGGCTCCACCCAACCTGGCCTTGATAGATTTCATTGCATGCTCTTTTGAGAAGAATCTCACTCAATATATTTGAATTAGCTTCCAGCAATTGTTTTCATGCTGTGAATATTTTTGAGCTGAAACCTGGTGAAAGTGAACAGTAGTGGTTCTAATAGAGCTTCAGGGATATAAGTAAAAGGTTAATTACCTCATGTTAGGGTCTTCACAACTGCGTATGTTAGTCTAATATATGTCATATAATTTAGATCCAGACAGTATTATTCCCTAAAACCCACCTACGAAAATGTATGTATATTGTATATAGCAGCTACTCTTAATTGTAAAGAACTGATCAATTGACTTCTGTTGCCTTATGTTAATTTTCAGTTTTGACAACATAATCAATAAGATGCCAAAGAAATTCTCTTAAAAAACCCAAAACATCTGTCCCTTGATGTATAGATTAATCACTCGAACAGCAGAAGTCTACAAACCCCATTTACTCAATTCAGTTACCTAATTATGGCAGCATTCCAGGAAAAATCTAAACACCTCCAGAGCACAGAACCAATTTACACTGGGTTTTACTAAAGGTCCACCACTGACCTAGACTGTAACAAGCCACAGAGCAAAAAACTCTAGCTGTCCATTATTCTCAAAAACATAGACTATACAGAACAGTCCTAACTATCCCAGGACTTTGTGTTATCTTTTCATTTTTTCTCACATTACCAAACAGGTAACATCTATAGGTAACTGGCTTTTCCTATACTGCCTGACTGCAGTGGTGCATCTGGAAGACTGCAGGAAGAGTTAGTGATCCACATACTTGATTTTTTCTCATATATGCAGTGAATGGTGACCACGTACCAACAAGCTCCCAAGTAAAATGGGGAGTGGGGAGCTGTGGTCAGTTTGTAAGAGTCCATCCCTTCTGCTTGCCTGTTCCACGTGCAATCCCTTCAATGGAATACAGACCTTCACAAACCACTCCAGTATGGGTCCTTCCCAGCCTGTAGTTCTCGAAGAACTGCTCTAGCATGGGTGCTAGCAGAGGCTCTCTTGCAGCCCCCTCCCACTAAAACTTTTCCTTTTAAACCCAAGACATCCTTATTCTAAGTTTTCTTCTTATTCTTGAAGAACATATCTGAAAGCAAAAGCAGACATAAAATGCTGTTAAAAGCTATTTTTTCTGTAGCACAGCAGCAATCCTTAGGCACTGATTTTTTATATACAGTGCATTAGAGAGTAATTCAGACCTCTCTCCCTGAATTTATAAAAAGTCTGATAAACTGCAAAAATATGGCATGTAAGCTGTATTTCATAGGGACAAATACAGAGTAATGATTCTTTATTTACATTCTCAATTAAGTTATTTTCATTTGTGTTTGAGCATAAAGTTTTTACTTTACTTATCCCAAGTAAATGCTAAATAATTACATGTTGAAAGTGTCTTTAGAGAAAAGGAGTAAGTTGCTACTTAAAATTAAAAACATTTTGCTTGAAACAGAAGCTTATTTAAACACACAGATTGCCACACATTGTATTTAGGACTTGCCTATAGGCAAATCAAATAGAATTGCATGACGAGTAGTGGAAGGAACAAAAGCAACAAAAGCAATATGCTGTAAATAATTTCATAATGGATCAGGTCAAGTTTTAGTTATAAAAGCACCAGAGGATTCAACTATCAACTATATTCTTGATTCTTAACTATGAATCTTATATGTTGCTAATACAGTATTAATAACCTATTTATTAAACAATGATTTTTAAAAAGATAAATCAGTAATAAAATCTTTTTTTCAAAGAATTTCTATAGTTGCAGTGATGTTACACACACCTCATAATGCAAAATTTGAGATAATGAATTACGATAAGGACCTTGATAAAATATTCAGACAAGCTGGAATCTGCAGCAGAAATTATACACTGGCACATTTTTGGCAGACAGCAAATACTGATGTTACAGGAACTCAGAAGCTGAACCATTTCTTCCTAAGAGAACTATTCCCTAATACTGGCACACAGTGAAGGCATATGAAGGAACTGTCTTGGGTTAGCTTACAGAGGATTCCAAAACAAAGCTTTCTTGAAATTACTAGCCCTTTTTAGCCAATACTTTGTCAGTAAAGGCAATATCCCCTAAAGACAGAATGTGTTGAAGAATCAATAAGTGAGCAATTGTATTTTACTGATTTTAAAGAAGAACTGAATCCTTCTTCTCCTTTCTGGGTCTTGAAAAAGACAGAATTATCAGAGCTCATTAAATCCATGTATAATGAAGGCATCTGAAGATATAGCCGCTCTTTCATGTATCATTTGAGAAGTAAGTGAATTCAATTAGGATCAAAGATGCAACTAGCTGTCAATAAATTGTTAGTATTTATCAGCCTTGGCTTTATACTCTACTAGAAGAGATGCTTATTTAATATGCTGTTCTGAATATCCCACATCTTTATGCTTCACTACATAAATTCCAGTTTTTTTTGAATTAAAGTATCTTTTAAAAATACGCAATCATAGCTAAAAGGCTCCTTTGCTAAAGATGAACTGTTTTTAAGGTGGTAAAATGGTCTGAGTTTGATCTTACAGCAAATACATCTTCCAGCTGAACTTGCTGAATTTCCTAGGCATTGGAATTTTTTGTACTTTTGACACAAATAAAAGAAAGTTAAGATGTATTTTAACTCTCCCTCCTGCTTAATATAACCTTCACCTACTAGTTCATTAAGAAAAAAAAAAAAATTACTTAACTGAACCTCAACTTCCAAATAGTTTCTATGGTTCTTATATTTATACTAAATTATTCTTGAACTGAGGACATCAGATACAGTGATGAGCTCTGGTGGCAGTGTCTCTTGAACTGAAAAAAAGAGAATTTTTTCTTATAGATTGCTCAACAGATATATTTTAGTGCAAGAATATATTTTAAATGTGGCTTTTTAAAGTTTGATATGTTTTTCTAAGTAATGCTATCAATAGCGATACATGGCTATATAAGAGACATTCATTCAGAAAAAAATTGCAAGTTAATTAACTATTCTTAAATTTATTTAATATATATGTTGATTTTGTGTCATGCATTTTTACAGTCTATATAAAATCTTCAACATGACCTTTGGCCACCAAGCCTATTGTATCATTAAAATACAATCATGAAACAAAAATGCCCTAGAAAATATATTCTAAGTGGTTTTGTCATCAGGGTACTACCATTTAATACGATGTTTAGAGTATAATATTGTGTCAACAAGCATAATTTCAATTATATATATGTAATACATAAAGAAAAATGAGAATTTTACCTTGTGGTAAAAACCCAAATGAAGTAGTTGATAACTGTAGCATAGAAAGTGATGCTGAGCACCTAGTAAGATAGTGAAGTATGACTGATATTCCCTAATGACAGGTTAACACAATGCAATTAATATGTCAGTGTAAAAGTAATTTCTAGGCGATTTTTCTTTGTGACTTCTGAAGTTTTACTTAGTCTCAAAATCTTTTATCCTTTTAGAAGAGTCTGCAAAATCAGTTAGATTGTTCAAAATTTATTATATGTATGTAACTAGCCCTGACAGTTTGCTTAGTTCCAAAATGGCTTTCAATACAAAGAAAGGCTTTCCTTATGAATTGTCAAGAAATTCCAAGTGGATATTCTTAGGAAAAGTTTTGTTTCAAATATGTTGGAGAACCAAGTCAAGTATGTTTAAATCCAGTCTATATTTTTTTTTTCAGATTTTTAAAAAAGTTTTGATTATATGATATCTTAAGAGGAAAAGTACCCCAATTTGTTATTAATTTCCATTCACAGTTGTTGGGATTTTTTCTGACATTAAAAAATTGTATCTTTAGAAGAAATCAGACTCATTTTACAACCATTATTTTGTGGAGAATAACTATATTTAATAGCATTTCTGACACCACATTTTAAATAACACCAAAATTAGATTTTTAACGAAGAGATGTTAAGCGTTCTTAACAATACAAATGTGTCTTGCATGCTAAATTGACAAACACAAAACCCTCCTCCTGTTACTTCTGTAAAGTTATGTCTGTATTCTTAATTGGAATATTCAGCTCTTCTCTTTTTGTTCATTTCACTGTTTTTATTATCTCATCTTTGACTTTCCTTCACAATTTTTCTATGCAGAATAGAAACACAGTAATAAATCAGCTGTATCTGGGATGAATTGGCATGGGAAGCTTCATCCAATGTGATTATGGAAATACAGTTTTAAGATTTCAAGTGTTATCATAAGTGGTCCCTCTCGACAGTAAGATTTTAGGAGTAAAGATTACCTCCTTCATACTTCCTCAGCCTAGACATAAATTTTTGTTGCAGACACCATACAGTAATACCATGAAAGAAATCTTGCCTGGTACTTGAAGGCATTAAACAATGTCTTCATGAATAAGTTTAGGTATTGTTAAGTCCCAGGATCACCACCATATGTCCCTTTTAAGTGCAGGTGTTCTCACACACTACTACTTGTTCAGTCTCTTTCTCACTTACATTTGTGTATGCATATGTATGTGCAGATTTTTGTGTGCCTATACACACACATAGATATAGACATGCAAGCAAACAAAATCTAATTTCAGATTAAACATAAGACATTCAAGACCCATGCTACAGATCAAATTTATCCATCGATATTTCAGCTAAGGTAAAAAGTTTAATCCTGATGAAGTTTCTGCTGGTGATATATTCTAGAGCAAGTTAAGAAAGGTGTCAAGGACAACATGAGAACATGGTATCATGCTGTTTGCCTTTGCTATTGTGAGACATGAAAACAAATCATTGCAAGTAACATCACTGGCTTTAATATACCTTCCATTGATATAAGTCATATCAATAAAAATATCCCCAAAATCTTCGTCTATCTTTTATTGAGATAGTTGGCGAAGACATTCCAGGAGTCAAACTGGAAAAGCAGAAGCAGTACTGCTTTCTGCCTTGTTCTGCTTTCTTTTCATCTTGCCTTACTGAGTGGGTAGAATTAATGACAGTATGAGCAGGATGACTGAGGGAAGTTAAGTAGTTGAGAAGTAGAAATCACATGACACAAGGAATCATAACACTCAGCACTAGTTGAAAAGAATAAAACATAGCTCATAATCCCTGTTTTTTTTCAGCACAGTGGTGCTTCTATTTTGATACAGTTCTGGCTGTCAAAAAGTGATCTGACTGGGATCAAAACTCAAAAGCACGGTGTACCAGCACTTCAGAGATCAGAGCCACAGTCAGTGGGATTTTGCTACCAGCTATTAGAGATAGTAAAATGGAGAGAAGCAAAGGAGTGAAAGCTGATCTTTCTCATGCTGAAATCAATAAGAGATTTGCCACTGACTTCAAAAGAAGCAGCAGGGTAAAACACACAACCAAGGAGAGAACACTCAGAGGAGTATCTAGAAAGAAGAGGAAAGAAAGGAACAAAGCAAGTTATTTAGGGAGTGGGGGAAATTATTTGAGAAAAGATAAAACTGCAACAGGTTAGAAAATAGGGAGAAAAAGTCTTGAATTAGAAAAGCTTTCACAAATTCTAGAAGTACCCCCTTACCATGTTTCAAATGCTATTTTTATCTCAGAAAATTAGTTTTTTATATCCCATCTTTATCTTAGAAGTGAGAGTGAACAGACAGTTTCTAAATCCAATTAAACAAGTGACTTTATGTGTACGCATGCACGCATATATATGAATTATATTAGTATTTGTGTACTTGCTCATGATTTCATTAGATTTAAATTCCAGAGAAGCAAACACTGTCTGTATGCTGAGGTCAGGCTGCAACCATATCTAACACAAAGAGAACTTGTAGAAATTTTGAGAGACCTTAGGCTATTTCCCCAGTGCTCCCAGGCTGGAGACTTTATGACAGGTCTGTATACTATTGTTCTTCCGTCAATCAGTCTGCCCTGTTTCCAAGCCTTACTTCCATATCTTGAAGCATGAATTGCGCTATGAAATAACAGGGAAAACAAGTAAAAAGGAAAACAGTGTCTGGATCTGTTCTGAAAAAACAATTTCATCCAGTTGAAGGCTTCTGTTAGGACTACAACCTGAGTTTATTGTTCAGGTTGCTTTATATATTCAGTAGAGAAGGAAAGTTTTCTCCAGAGACAGATTTGGCAACATCTGTTTTAGAATTGTGGCATTTTTTACTCTAGATTTTTTTTCCCCTCCTCATGGGAGGATTCTTATTCCTCATTGACAATCTAGCAATCCTTAATGACTCATTTAGAATAAACAATTTGTCTTTAAGGTTACAGTCAGATGACTGAGTCTTTCATAATATTTATCAATGCTAACTGTATACTAAAATTATGTATAATTATAGAAAGCCCAGTTAAAGACTCTATCACTACAAATAAGACAGTATTTCAAACTTGAGAAAATTAATTTATGTTAATGATACATGTTTAAAAATACACTCATTTTCTTCCTGCAACTGGGATGAACAAACATAATATAACAAAAAATATGCATATAAATGACATATTAAAGAGTTTTTAAATGAAGAAACTATTTATCCTTAATAAATAGATTACATTAGTAAATAAAATAAGATTAAGAAATGTTTCTGATTTGATAAGTCCTTGTGCATCACCTAAGTGACCTTAATATCCAACAAGGACAGTATTCCATTGAAAAAAATACCCATATGAATGTGTGGGTTTATTTATGTGCGCATGCATTGTTTTATTTCCTTTATGCATTATTTATTATCTGAAAAGTAAGATAAGTTGGCTCTGAAGAAAGTCATCATAAAGTGTCAACACACCAGGTAACAAATCAATGGTTGTTTAAATGACTGTGCATTCTGGAGGAAAATATATTTCAGTTTGGGGCCCTAAATTCATTATGCCTCAGTGCATACTGGATGAAAAACACTATCTCTGTCATTAATGTGTTTATAAAAGAGTCTTATCTTTAACACCAAAGAATCCATTTTCTTGCTTGCTATTTATGTTTTCTTTGATGTATTGTTTGGCATTAAAAGCTAATGCACACACCAGTTTTCAAAGACTTAAAATTGATTTAAAAATTTAGGTAATTTTTCAAACAGGAATTATCTTAACTACATTATTAGCTTTTAAGAATAATTGCAATACTTCTGTGAGAAATTTAGATTCAATAAAAATTGTATTTAAAAAATTCTTCAACCTCCATAGTTTTCAAAAAAGGATTTTAATGATTTATTTTTTCCATAGTGTTGATCTACATCTGAAATGTTCAAGCCTTGCTGAGTTTTTTTGTTTCTTTTATTTTTATTCTCTAAATATTTCTTCATAAAGGAAAAAAAGGAGATGCAACAATTTAACTAATTTGAGGCACATAATACAAAAATAAGCAAACAAACCCAGGTCTGTATTCAGCAGATTTTAGAGTACCGTAAACCTGTTTTATTGGTCCTCCCTAATGGTATGACAAAGAAGTATCATGAGAGAAGTTTATCATCTATAGAAATTTTATTTCCAGAGGTTATGTGTTAGCAGCATAGGAATACCAAAGTCATAATGAAACATGAAACATTATAAAACTGCTAATAGATATAAATTTCTGGCTTTTTTTGTTCTACATCAGGGTGCTACCCTGCTTTGTATTTTTGTCTATCTCCCTAATCAAAATGGGAACAAGTTTAAAGTTTTTTGGGGGCAATATTAAGGTAAAAGAAGCTTTTAAGGGTGGAGATTGTCTCTTCTATAGGGGACATAATGAAATAAACAGAGGAACTATAGTTGTTCTGCTTCCCTAAGTCACTTTAGGGCAGGCACTAGTTCTCTTGAAGCAGGGTAGCTCCTTTCCAATTACTTTCCCACAGATTTTGTATGTTGGGGTACTCATCTGACACTCATCTGTGCTAACTAAAATAATTTTGCTCACCTACCTATCCTGTTCACACATTGCTGAAATTTTTTTTGTGGTCAAGAAGTAGAATGTAGGCCCATTCTTCAGTGAATGATTAAGCAAACAAGTAACCCAAAGCACTTACTGCTCATGAAATTAATGAACTTACTTTGTGTAACTTAATGAGAGTTACTTTTATTTTTTCTTGTTCAGTTCAACTCTCAATCCAAATCTTGATTGGCATGAGCTTATGGTTTTATTAGTTGGGTTTCCAGTTACATGGTAAAGAACAAAAATAAGTTTTCTGTTACTCTAATTTTTAGACTAGAATTGTTTAGACTGTCAGTGCAAGTAAGTTTTTTTGGGGGGGAAAATTTTCAAAGAGAATATGATTTTGCCTGGGTATATATTTGAATTGAAATATATGTATTTATTTCAGAGGAGGAAACATTTATATAATTTTTCTTTTCTAATTTACTAGAAATACTTGTTCCCTCAGCTAAAAAAAAAAAAAAAAGTAATACTAATAACAAAACTTTTTCACCTAAATGAGATTATTGTAGGGATGCTTTGGATGCTTTTAGCTATCCACTAGTGAACAGCAATGTTTAGAATGTTCTTGTGCTGCTCTTAGGTGGTCTCGATGTAATAACTCTAATTATAATATCTCATGTAACAGAGTATATCATTGCAGATGTGAACTTTGTGTTGACATAAAGCTTCTCTGCCCTATACCTCTAGATATATTTAAGGGGGTTTTTTTCTGTTTGTTAGATATGATGTTGTCACAACTTCCCTGAAAAACTCTCAATTCCTGTTTGCTTGAATTTTGACATAGTTGTATTTCTTTCCTTTCTCTGTGAATAACGAAACAGAATTAAAATGCATTACTATTTGACAATCTTTTATCTGGAAGCTGCAATGACTTTTAGATAGGTCAAAGAAAGGGAAGGTTATGTTCTTAGGCCAACAACAACAGAGAAAATTAATTTGCAGACATTGACTTATTTTGTTTTCTGCAGACAATTTCTTATTAATTTTGAAGATATAAGTGTTTCATACTTGTCTTATTAAAAAGCTCTTTTTAAAATGTCAGCTGAGTCCCTGGAGAATTCATCTTCAGTAAGAATTTTTCAGGATAGAGGACAGTATTGCTTTAAATTTCTGCTCCTGACAGCTACAGGTAATAATATCACTAGGTGAAGTGATGAGATCTTCTGCATTCAGAAGACTTCCTGGTAAAGCCAGGTAAGATGTGGGAGGAAAATACATCACTCTAAGTTAAAGGAAACTGTACTGAACCTCAAGTGATGTCTGGTGCTGAACAGGTAGATTTTCATGATGGCAGTTTCCAAGTAGGAAGAGTGCATAAAATCAGGAAACCCAGGGTGAGGTGAAGGCCACTGAACCTAAAAATTAAAAGCAAATACAGGAGAGAAGGACTTGAGCTGGCTGACAGAGTTCCTCTCTTATCTGAGGACTCTTTGGACACATCAAGCACATTTTAATATCTTTAATATTCTGCTAACGTAAATGAAAACATGGGTAGCTACAAAAGGGATGAAAGTGCAGTGGCAACTTGGCTTTCCCACAGAACATAACAGGTGTTTTTGATGTTTGAATCACTGAAGAAGGTTATGCCCTTTTTTGCAGATTATGTGGTAGTAAAGAGTGCAGATATTCAGCCAATTCATTCACTTACCCTAACCTCATAGGAAACTGGAGAAAATCAGAATTTTCTTCAGCAGACCATCATAGCCATAGAAGACAAAGTGAAAGCAGGGCTAAACGGAGCTGAAAATTGTTCTAAGCCTCTTAGTTAAACTACAGAATATAAGTTTGCATGCACATGGCTTGAACAATAGGTAGAGCTGCAACCCATCTGTAAAAGAGGTATTTTCATGAAGAATTGGTTAATTTACGTGCAAGGGCTGTTCTCAGAGTACACAAACAATTGAACAAGAAGGATGAGGGCAGCATATAAAGCCCAAACCAAACAAAATAATGTGATTTCTAAGGGAAAAAAAAAAGGTGGAAATTGCAACCAGAATACAGAAGCAAAGAAATCAAAATACAGAAGTGCAACTTACAGAACATGGGATTTCCAGAGAAAATCCTGGTAACCATAGGGAGGTAGCAGGAACAAGACATAAGATAAAAATAAGAAAAAAAAAAAGAAAAATTCAGGGGGAAAAAGGATTCTTTTATACAGCTTCACTGGAGGAAAAGAATAATAAATTACTGATCTAGTGATGTCAGTAATATAACCAGTAATACTACAGCTTCCATTAATTTTACTCTGTTATATTGGATAGGAAAACATAGAGATACCACTTTTAGCAAAAAAAAAGTAATAGAAGGAGATGTATGTACTTCACAGATAGTGCAGGTGGTATAAAAAAAAATCCCCATCTAGAATTTGATGGTGGTTGGCAGGATGCAATTCCTGTTGAAAGGAGAACCATCAAGAAAATAGTAAACAAAACAAAACCTTCTGAACAGCAGGACAGTGCAACACTTGGATTGGATTTCGCTGTGATACTGGACTGTCCACAATGTGAAGGTAGGATGGAGTGTGAAGGTAGGATGGAGTGTCTACTGATTTTACAGAACATAAGGATATTTTAGTGAGGTGATTATCTAGAAGACAAGCTACAGCTACAAACACCTCTCTGCTTACAGTTGTGGACCAAATTCTATTAGCTCAGGTGGAAGATGGAGGAAGTACGCCTGCAAAAAGATTGAACACATTAACACAGCCTCTGAAAGTAGCACGAAGTGAATGAAAAGCCAAATTGTGATAAGAAAGCCTTCCAATAAAGGAAATACCTTCTTTGATTGAAAAACCACTTAACAAGACACTGAAGGAAGTCACAGTCTATTACAACTGACTGAAGACATGCTGACCAGTTTATTCAGTGAAGGGTGCTCACTATGATGACAACAATGATTTTAGTTGTGTTTGGATAAATATCCTTTCCCTTCATAGTAGCAGTTTTCCACATGAAAGAGACAATTGGAGCCTAAGTGAAAAGATAAGAAAAAACTATTGAACTATTGAATTTCCATTGTTCTTTACAATGTGTGCTTTCAATGAATCTTTTTCTGTTTGGTTTTACAAATAATACAAACATGCTCTCTTCTAAGAGAAATCACAATAATTTTCACTTTCAATAAAGACCCATTTTACAAAAAAATTAATAGTGCTACTTGTTATAATTACCTGGCACATCTAATTACAAGCCTACTTTCTAGAAAATAGTCAATGTTCCCCTGGCAAATACAGTTTGTGTGCTAGAGTATTTCCCTGTGGTTGGGAAGCAGGAGTATACACACTTCAGAAAACAGAACACCACAAAGTATGAATCCATGTTAGAAGCTACCATCCTGGGAAATTGTCTGCTAAACATTTCAACATAGTGATAAATATGAAAATTAAACTGATGTCATACATAAATGCATGCAAAGTGATATGTTCCAATCCAATTCAGATATGAGTTCATAGCTGAAAATGAAAGGATATTGTGTTAATTGCACGATGTAGCGGGATACTTACCACTAAATCTGCAACTTCAGATTCTTGATGCCTTGAATTAGTTTCCAAGATAAATATACAAACTTTTAAATTAGTTTATCACCCTTTGCAGTATTTATAGTACACTACATGCTATATTAATAAATAATAATATTATTAAGAACAATTGCATCTAATAAATATACACTATATATTAAATATATATGCATATAATACAGCATACTTAGTATTATGGAAGTATGTTCATTAACAGTTGTCAGTCATTCAAATGCAGTGAACTTATCATGCAGTGATAACTTTTGCAGAGGAGTCCATGAAGAAATTGATTCTCCATTCCTGTTTTGGTTGATACTGTGCAATAAAGGAGGCCTAGGATCATACACAAGGGAAAATTATGCTTTAGGTGAAAATCCACAGATCTCTATTAAAAGGGCATATTCAATTTGTATCACTGTATGGGATCTGGGTGGAATTTCTCCTTAGCAGGCTCTATAGTGCTGTTCTTCAGATTTATGAACAAAAGACTTCCAATAACACACCAGTGTTTTGGCTATGACTGACAGTTCTTGGACAGTGTGAAGGGTTTCTCTTTTTTCTGCTCTGCCCCCACAACAAATGTGCTAGAGGGGGACAAGAAGCTGGAAAGGGACAAAACTGGGACAGCTGACCCAGATTGTCAAAAAAAAGAGGAAGGAAGGATATTCATGGTTACAGCATTTGTCTTCCTAAGGAATCATTACATGGGGTGAGGCCCCTGCTTCCCAGAAAGCAACAGAACATATACCTGCAAATGGAAAGCAGTGAATGAATTCCTTGTTTTGCTTTGTTTGTGCACAGAACTTTTGATTTGCCTATTAAACTTCCTTTATCTTGATCCACATCTACTCACCCTCATTCTACTTTCTTCACATCCCATGGGCAAGGAGGGTGAGCAAAGAGCTCTGTGAATGCTTGGCTGCTGGTCAGGTACAGCCTAAAGAAATCACACATTCTACACACTAAGCAAAAGAAGATTGATACTGATGCTTGTGTAACATGAAAAAAAATCTTTACAGATAATACATGTGTTGAAAAATATGTCTGAAATGAGGACTGAATCAGAGATTTACAGTCTAACAATGGAGTGCTTTCCTTTCACAAACAGTTTCCAAACCCAAAAGGGTTAAAAATAGCAGTAGATCAAGTCAGTGCAAAGCCTACTGTTTGCCAAATGAATGATACAAAAACTGCAATGATCAGATCATTTTGTGAATATTTTGAATAATGTGGGTAATACGAGTGCCATTGATATAGTAATTCAGGCAAGTTTTTTGTAGAGACAGCAGTAAATGTTAAACAAAACTGAGTGTCAGCATAAATAAAATAAATAAATACTGCTTTTCTAAATTTTCAGTGATCATTAGAGCACTAGCTAAAGTGTTCAAAGAATGAATGCTGAGTGCTGAAAAGAGAGACACATGAAAAGAAGATAAGCAGAAAAAAAATCTCAGACTTTACAGACTTATTACAGGCAAAGAATATGTCAACTTCCTTAGGAAAAAAAGAACATAGTAAATACACAGAGTTTTCAGAAGTTGCAGGGGAAATAAATTCTTCATGAGTTAAAAAATGTGTATCACCTGGCTGTATTATAATGAAAGGGAGAAAAACCAAAGTAGTAGAGAGTGTGAAAAAAGGAGCATAGAAAAACCTTGAAGTCTCCAGCTGCATAGTCTTAGGAAGTCATTCTCTCTCAAAGTAGATGCTAAAGCAGGAACATGCTGAAGTATATGAAACTGCAGTACTCAAGGCAGGAAGGAAGGAAGATACTGTGAATTAAGTTGAAAAATGGTCTCTGGTTTATTCCAACAGGCAATAGAAAATAAAAAGGGAACACTCCTTCTCCAAATTAAATAAGTAAACCAGAAAATATGACATTTTCATAGGGACAGACGTCTAAAAAATTTTGCTGTGCTTTTTGGATAAGCAAGAATCTGCAGATGTACTAGAAGATGAGACCCATAGCTTGAACAGTCTTTAAAGAAATCTTAACCACAACAACACAACTGAGTGTATTGGCCCTGCCTTCGCCTATACTAAACTTCCAGAATCCTAGTCAGTGCTGGCTTCAAGCCATAGTAATTACATCAGTATAGAATTATGTCTGACTGAATGAATGTTTATTGTTTTCACTAAACATTTTACAATCAGCTAATTTAATGGGCATAAATCTCAGTAGTTTCAGGGAATTACAGGTTCTGATATATAACCATTATCATCTGGCATATTAGTGGAAAGTAGTTCAAAATGTTTAAAATACGTTGTTACGTTAAATTGTTAAAGGAAGGGAAGCACTTTTAAGCCCAGTTGAATTGATTTTTCCTTTATTAAGCAGGGACATTTAATATGTAATCCTGATCACATAAAGGCAAAATGAAAGGTTAACCTTGATTCTGGAAATTGCTGGGACAGAAGCTTTGCAAGGAGTATGATGTAGATTTCATGGTATCTTTTTTGTTTTTTTTTTTTTTTTTTTTTTTTTTTTTTTTTTTTTTTTTTTTTTTTTTGTATAGGCTGGTATATAAAGATTATTAGTCTCAGATCTGAAATACTTTGGTGGTCTGAGAGAAGTCAGTTGTATAAAATATTGTTATCTTTCCTACATTAAAATTCTCACCTGCTGGTTTAAGTTTTGTCCTGGAGTATCACCATATAAAGCTCATGGTCAAGTAAAAGCACTTGTCATTTACAATTACATTTTATGATACAGGAATGAGATAATATAAGCTTGCACTGCTTAAGAAATGTTAAGTGTAGCTCCTAATAAATTTAAGAAGATATTTTTATCCAGAAAAACACAGAACTATAAGGAATAGAGAAGTATTTGTTTCTTAATGAATAGCAGAAAAATGAAAATATGTATGATGGTGAAAGAAAAATAATAGCAATCATATTCTATCATGCTAATAATCATGCTTATTAGCACTTTTCATTCATTGCAGATTGCTATTTTTCTTGAGAAAAACTGGAAGGAATATATACTAAGTGCTCATACTTCAAGAACTGATTGTATTGGTTTGAAAACAAACCAGTGGGAGATCGCAAGTCAGGGTTAAAATTTAATAGAAAAAAAAAATTTAAAATAAGTGAAATAATACAAGG
>VWZQ01003257.1:141650-156065 GCA_013397015.1 Myiagra hebetior | reverse complement strand
CTTGGCTCCTCCCTCCTGGGCGGAGCATCTCACAATAGGATGAGATAAGTCCGTGAGTCATGCAGTGGTTTCTTGCTGGCCCAATGTCTGTTATCAGGGGTGGGTCATAGCAGGAGATAACAGCTCATGGCCCACAGCTGGTGGTAATAGAATACATCTGTATTGTAACCTAGGTCTGATAAATAGAAAGACATGAATTCCCTGAACACCAAGTTATTGGCAACTGGAAAGATAGTCTGAGTATCTGTTGTTAAATCTTCACTCATGTTTTCAAATGCTTTTTTTCAGCATCTTAAAGTACTGGTCCAAATACTTTTGTATAACTCTTCCAGGATTTTTTACATTCCCCTAAAGCATACTTGCAAAAATAGGGTAGAAGTCACAGAACTATGATTTGTAATTTAGGTTAGATGTTAGTATAGAATGCCAAAGTTCTCTTGTGTTTTCTAAATTATTAACTGTTGGGGAAAAAAACCCACGAAAACAACAAAATATGTAATTTGCCGAAGGTGACTACCAAACCTAGGAGTAGAACATAATTTTCACGGAGTGCAAAGTAATCTTTAATAATATCAACATAGTTCCCTATATTGCATGGTAATACTACAAGTTTCATGTACTACATTAACACATAGAAAACCCAAGTTGTAATAATATTTGCATGTACAAAACTTCTTAAGTAATACATGAGAGTCCATCTAATGAGACACTAAATTACCATGAGAAGCTTCCAGTAATTATCAGTTTTTCTGTTTCTGGGGAAAACGCTCATCTGATGTTAAAAACTTGATTGCACTCTCTTCACTAGAATTAACACTAACAGATACCAGACAGATCCTCAGGTCTCAGGTTATGAAAATATTTAAGTACTTCCTTAATTTTAAGCAAATTAATAACCCTTTTGACTTTGCTATATTGTGTCTCTACAGGACTTGAGATTGCTGCCATGATGGCTATTAATGTCTTCTTGCACTCTGCAATCAGAAAACGTGGACTTTGTCACTAATGTTAGGAGATATTGTAAATGACTAGTCCAACTAGGTGCTTGTTAGAAAGCATCCTGAGGGATATGGATCAGACAAAGAACAAATGCACCACCACAACATTGCACCCATTTTTAAAACAGGTTGAAAGGAGGGCCCTGGGAACTACTGACCTGTCAGCCTCACCTTTGTGCCTGGGAAGATCATGGAAGGGTATGCTCAGGCCCAATGGAAAACAGGGAGGTGGTTCAAGGCAGCCAGCACAGCCCCACCAAGGTCCAATTTTGCCTAAACAACCTATTCACTTTCTGTGATGGAGTGACTAAATCAGTGGACAAGGGAAAAGCTAGAGATGTCATGCGCCTGGACTTCTGTAAGGCCTTCATGGTGCCCCACAATACCTTTCTAAATTGGACAGGGATGAATTTGATGGGTAGGCTTTTCAGTGGATGAGGAGTTGGTTGTGTGGTCACATTCAAAGGGTAGTGGTCAATGGCTCAGAGTGCTGATGGACATCAGTGACAAGAGGTGCCCCTCAGAGGTCCATATTGGGACCTGTACTGTTCATTATCTTCATCAATGTCATAGTGCAATCAACTGTATACTCAGCAAGTTTGTGGATGACACCAAATTCTGTCCCTCTACTTTCCCCTGGTAAAACCCCACCTGGAATACCATATCCAGCTCTGGAGTCCTCAGCACAGAAAAGATGGACATGTTGTAGCAGGGTCAGAAGAGGACCACAAAAATGATCAGAGGAATGGAACACCTCTCTACAAGGAAAGACTAAGAGAATTGGGATTGTTCAGCTCGAAGAAGAGAAGACTTAGAAGTGACCTAATTGTGGCCACTATATTAAGAGGACTTATAAGAAAGTCAGGTACAAACTTCTTAGTAGGAACTGTAGCAATAGGAAAAGGAGGCATTCCTTTAAACTAAAAGATAAGAGATTTAGAGATAGACGTTTTACAATGAGGGTGGTGAAACAAGTTGCCCAGAGGGGTGGTGGATGCCCCATCTCTGGAAGCATTTGCGGTCAGGTTGGATTGGGTTCTGAGCAACCTGATGTAGTTTCATGTCACTGCTCATTGCAGAAGGAGTTGGACTAGATGATCTTTAAAGGTACCTTGAACACACACTATTCTAGGATTCTATATTTCTATGAATTATTGTCCTAATGCTCTTAGTTTATACTGTATACTCTAAAATGCTTACAGTCAAGATTTACTCCAGTGCAGTAGGATAATTATGAGTCAAAAATGTTAGAATCCACATAGAAAAAGCAAAGGCTATATTAATAATGATGGAGAACATGGTATCAGTAACTAAGGAGATAATAAAGAGTGATAGTGCAGCACTCAGACTAAGCAAGAAATGAGTAAAAACCAAAATGTTTGTAATATAGTGCAAGAGCTCAAGCAAGGAAATTGAAGAATCTGGACCACAGGTTCAGATACAAATCTGCATATTACGGAGCATCAGAAATCTACAGAGGAAAAATGGACTGGAAAACACAAATGAACAAGCATTAGAAAACACAAATTGTTCAGGTAAGTGTCAGATTGTATCGTTATAAAAATGCATGCCAATAATATGTATGTGAAGTATGAGAACTTAACTGTGGAGGTAAGCCGTCATCTGAAATGGTTTGCTGAAGCCACTATCCAATGCAGCCCTAAAAAAAAAAAATGCACTGCCCCTGCACTTAGATACTGAGAGTAAGCAGAGACCGTACAGGGAAGTGGAAAGGTCATTGTTAAAACTTTCAACAATTTCTTCAGGTTTGTAAATAAATTTAATTCTAAGATTACACATGATAATTGATGCAGACTGAATTTTTACAAATTATCAAATACATTTAAAGCAGAAGCCCTAAGTGTAAATTTAGTGACAGTCTTAGAATCATAAGTAATTTTAAGGATTATGTGTAATTTTAGTCTTGTATGTGCTAAGTTACCACTATATACCTTAGGAGTTTGATGTTACAGTGACACAATTTAAACTGCAAGAGGTAAAAATGCCAGAAACTTAGCACAAATGTTAAAATATGATGTCCTGAGAGCACTTACTTGAAACATTGAATACATCAATATGTGAAATATTTTCCCCTATGGTATGCAATTATAAGAATCAGCTTGCATGTTACTTTTACTACAGATGGAAGGTTTTCACAGTGGTAAATGTCATCAGTCGTGTCAACTAGCCATAATTTGTGCATGTAATTATTTTCACAGAAAAATTAAAAAAAATATCACAGTCACTACTGAAAATGTTATAGAATTAATGTCTATTTCTGATAGAATATGTGGAAAGAGTTGTGACATAATGGCTTAGCTTACATGAATAGATTGAATTTCATCAACAAAATGAAAATCTAGAATGCACATGACCTAAATCTTTGTAAATATGGCAGGTTTCAGGACTAATAGTATACCTGCTAAGTCAGAGAACCTTACCTTAAAAATGTGGAAGTACTGCAATTTTTTATTAATATGTTTTTAGTCAGGAGCTGTTAACTGTGGGTATAAAAGTATATTTATCAACACAAATTTATCAGAAAATGTTAAAGCAAATTCCCTTTTTCCATCTGCCAAACTTAGATTTTTTGAGAAAAAGCCTTTTCAAAATGAACTTAAAATAAACTCATAAAAGATTTTTTTTTTTAGAGTAATCCACAAGCTGTTTCTTATCTGTACTGCTTAGCTAAAGAAAGGAAGTTTGGATAGATTCCTGAGTTTTCATTAATTTTCTTCAATATAAATTTCTATGAAAGAGAAATTTGACGATTAATGCAAGAACTTAGAAACTAGAAGCACATAAAGGGTTCTCGTTTCCCATTAATAACAGGTTGCTTCTGTATCTATTCATGTGTAAGAATAAGCAGTATTTCTTTCTAAAACAGCAGGTCTTAGAAATATAATTTGAGAAAATAAATAAATAATGCTTCCTCAAGCCAGAATCTATCTTATTGTTCACTATTCTTAGAAATTCACCAAGTATCTGTGGTTTAATTTTTAGTTGACCTCAATACATTATGGATGACAATGCTAGATAAATATTTTTGTTAAGAAATCCATAAGAAAATGCCTTGGGATTTAGCTGCATGGCTTACAAATCTCTTCATGGGTTGTTGGGTTTTTTATCTGTTGGGTTTTAATCTGCTTTTATTACATATTTATGCATATTTTAAAAGCAGAAACTAATACAAATAGGAAATTAAATATATAAGATGCTATCTTTGCTTTTTCCTACAGCTCTTAGATAATGTGTAGAGTCTGTTCCATTTTCCATCATCCACTCAGTTTTTTTCAATAATGAAAAATTAATCCTGGTGAAATGTTAAGGAACTCACTTTGTTCTTCTTGCTGCCATAATCCTTTCAAGAATATTGGGATAGATGAAATCTCTTATCATGAGACTTCATTGATAAAAGCTGGATTTTGCTCACCACAAGGTAGTTCAGTCAATTATTTATAACCTTTGCTCATATATTTCCACCTGTCTCATGCCACTATACAGAAGTTTATCTTGATTATTAGACAGAAAGAAGTCTTGAAGGAAATAATGAACTCTTGTTTTGTCTTTAGAGTTTTCTAAACTTTGTTATATGCAGACTGTGTTTTGCAGTGAGAATGGAGTTTGGGAGATTTTGGGGTTTTTTACTGTATGCACATACTAACTCTTGCATAATTTTTACCTGTACTTCTTGTGGACTTCACAGATTTATCCCTAGAAGCATTTTTCTTGATTCAATTTCATAAGGTTCCTGGCAGCCCATTCCTCCAGCCTGCCGAGGTCCATCTGGATGGCAGTGACTATCCCAATCATATTGACTCATTGCTCTGGAGTTACCTGCAAACCTGATAATCAAGCACTCCATCACCTCCTTCACATCATTAGAGAATATGCAGGTCCCAGTATAGACCCCCTAGAGTATTTGCCTTGCTACTTCTCCCGAAATAATTAGTGACATTTTAATCACTACCTTCTGTGGCGAATCTTCCAACCTGTTCTGAACACCACCTAGTCATCCTCCAATCTAGACCATAAAAGTCTAATTTGTATACAAGAGCAGCCAAGGTGACTGTTTGCTTTGGGTGCCGTTCGGGCTAGCTCTGTGTCCTGGCACCCAGCACTCTTCTGCCTGCCCTGGGCGGAGGCTGGACGGGGACCAATCTCAGCGTGGGAGGACGGGCGAATCACCCATCGGGTTCGCCTCGACCACCAATGGCTAGGGCACGTGAAGGAGGTAGGAAAAAAGGTGGAGGGGCTCCTCCGTGGGGGTAGGAGGTTTATTGGAGCATGGTAAAATCCACGAGCAATCCCTCCGCCATGTGCTGCGGGGGCAGCTTTGTACCCTGATAACACAGGCATGGAAAACACACAGTAACCAATAGAACCAACAGAACATTAACCAGAGGGTGTTACAAAGGCGGGGAGAAGGAATTACAACAAAATGGGGGAAGGGGGAGGCGGGGAGGAGTAACTGAGGCTGACTAGCCCTCGAAGAACCTAGATCTCTCTGGAAAGCTGCCAAATATGAGAGATATGAGGAGGGGAGAGATGCAGCCAATGGTGAGGCACAGATCACAGCTTCTGGGGTATTCCCTGTAACTTCAGTGGTTTTGAGCTGCAGGAACCTCAAACCAGAGGACTCTCTGTTCCCCTAGGTCCTGCTGATCATGGCTCACTGCAACAACTGTTAAGACTTTTACATGAACAAGCTGGGCTGAAATGTTTTGAATCAGTGACTACATTTCTGTTGTGGACAGACCTTTGCTGCACACCAGGTGCCTGCCAAATTGCTCTACCACTTCCCTTCCAAGCTGGACAGGTGAAGAACATAAAATGGAAGGCAACTCATAGGTTGAAATAAGGCAGTTTACTAAAGCAAAAGCAAAAGTTTATGCATGCATAAGCAAAGAG
The DNA here is from genome assembly GCA_013397015.1 of Myiagra hebetior. Classification (NCBI taxonomy): domain Eukaryota; kingdom Metazoa; phylum Chordata; class Aves; order Passeriformes; family Monarchidae; genus Myiagra; species Myiagra hebetior. The sequence goes on along the minus strand of VWZQ01003257.1, from coordinate 150,156 downwards.
AAAAAAAAAGTTTCCCATCCTCAAGAGATGTTCAGCCACTTTCTGAGAAGTAGGGCTTCAGCACACATAGTGGTTGGTCCAGAAGACAAACATTGCAAATAACAAATGCCCCCTCCCCTACCCACCGTCCACCTCCTTCCCTTAGCTTTTATATCTGAGCTGATGTCACATGGTATGAAATATCCCTTTGGTCAGTTTAGGTCAGCTGGCTTGGTTGTGTCCCCTCCTAGGATTTTGCCCACTCCCTGACCCTTGCTTGGGGAGGGGGAGGGGGAGGAATGTTGAGAGACAGCGCTGATGCTGTGCCAGCCCTGCCCAGCAGTACCCAAAACACTGGTGTGTTATCAACACCTTTCCAGCCAACAATGCACAGCACAGCACTGTGAGGGCTGCTGTGAGAAAATGAACTCCAGCCTAGCCAGACCCAATACAACTTCAAATGAGGTTCTCTTAGATTTTTTTGTTTGGTTAGAGAAGAAGGAAGAATATAAAACTGATAAATTGACATCATCCAATTTCAAAGTATGTACAGTTAAGAGTGTTCTAAAATCATAGTCTTTTTAAAAATGTTACATTGACTTCCCCAACATTAAAGTTAAGGTGCATCTATAAATTCAAAATTCTGGTTTTGATACAATTTATACATACTCTTAAAATAGGACTATTTCTTACATTAGATTATTCATGCCCCCAAGAGTCTTCAAGATACTGAACACTCTGGCCTTCATCCAACAAAGCACTTAATCACATAATTTTCTATTCATTTCAGTCTTACATTTTGGAGGCTTGAATTTAAGCTTTAGTGCTTGTTTGGACTTGGGTCAAACTGTTCAACAGCAAGCAGGAATGATCCTGCAGTAAGTTATTAAGGAGAAAAAAACATGGTATGATATTTGGACATAAATTATAAAGTTAAGCAAAAGATGTTTTCTATAGGAGACATAAAATGGGCAGATCAGTAAAAAAAATGCATTTCAATTGGTTCAAAGAAAAACATTATTTATAAATAATTAACCTCTTGCTACTTGTAAAGATTGTATCTAAAGAAGAAATTCTATCCCTTAGGTTTTAATTTTTCCAATTTCCTTGCTATTACTATATTAGCTCTTTCTTTCCCCAATGAAGTTTTGTATCTCACTTTAAAATATATGAATATGTGATAATGAAAATTCTGTCGCAGTTGGGCACCATTAAGTACAAGCTCATACAATTTAAAATTGAAAACTGTGAAGAACTCAAGTATAAAATTGCTATTTCTCTGACACATAAATACATTTTACTTAATACAGTGTTGAAACACGAGTTTTATATATATAAATATATATATATAGTCGTATAGCTTGCACTGAGACAGAACACAAGAAGAAAGAAGACAAAACCATATGATTGCACCTACAAGTACTTACCAAATTCACAATTTCTTTGTATTTGTGAAATACAAATACACCAATTGTCCTCACTTAGAATCATAGAAAGATTAATGTGGGAAAAGACAGATCACAAACTTCAAATGTCAACCTTGCACCACCACCATGTTCTCAAGCCACATCCAAAAGTTTTTTGAGCACTTCCAGAGATGAAGACTCTACCACTTCTATGGAAAGCCTGTTCCAATGCTCGACAACAATTAATTTGAAGAAATTTTTCCTTATATCAAATCTAAACTTGTTCAAGTATTCCCAGCACCAAAAAGTCCGCATTTAAATTCTGATGCCAGGATAAACAAGTCAACAGATAAATATTAAAAGCTTGGCAGCACTAAATGTATGTTTATCTTTTCTTTTGAGGTTCCTAATGATGGTGTCATTAGAAAAACCTGCTTAGGCCTGCAGATAAGGAGCAGCTGTTTGGGAGAGATCTTCCTTAAGGGATGAGTAAAGCAAGCACAAGATCCTGTCTGATGATTTGCTGAGCCTTAAAACAAAGCTTTCAGTATGAGGTGATGTTAGTAAAAAACACAGTTCTTGAGCATGACACAGTACACTCAGCACACTAAGTTTGTATAATTAAGAAGATAAAAGGTGATCAGACTTTGGTGACAAAAATACAAAAATCTGGTCTATTCTGTGTGTTGGTGATTAGTGCAAAGATACTGAAGAGACTATGACCAAGTAAGCTCCAAGTTTGATGTACTATTCCATCAAATTATGCCAAGTTCTGCAGAGAGTTCAAATATATGGTCTTTCCAGCTCTAAGTGTATTTATTTATTTATTTTACCATGTGTATTTATCAGGTCATTCAGAGTTTATTTCAAAGGTCTTTCACTACCTGATTTCTTGTTATAGCACTGAAAAGGGCTTCCCACAGACAGTTTTTGGAAATAAGCTACATTTACTAGGAACTGTGAGGTGTTCACTTCCTAAATAGTAATTATTGGGGAGGACAAAATGATGGAAGTAGAATAGTGCAGAAAGTAGTAATTTATTTTATTAGAAGAAATAAAATACAATGTGTGGATTAAATAAGCAAGAGGTTTATGTTTAAGTAGCAGTCATGTTCTGCCACATATGTTCCTAATTAGGAGTGTATTGGTGTACATATACATATATTGCTATACAGAGTGGTGTTTGTATACATATAAATATATATATATATAATGCTATTCCATGGAGACTTACAGTTTTGCTACATATGTATTATTTAATATAAAACATTAAACATATGCAGTTTATTTATTATCTTAAAAAAGAAAAAAATCTTAGCCTCCAATAATGCATAATTCAGTTAATACTGGAAATTGAAGTTTTCAATAAAAGATATTATATAAGTGCCATGAATAAAATACTAAGGAAAAATCTATGTTTATGTTGCCTCAAAGAAGAGATATTATAGAAGAATAAACCTCTGACTTTTCTAAACAACTTATGAAGTGGTGTGAAAAGAAGACAGTGTACCATACCACAGAATTTCATTAAATCCTAGTAATTTCATTTATCTCTACAATGAGAAATTATCAAATGCTATCAAGAAGTGAAAAAGTCAAGTTTCCTTCCTCATCTATCAATCTGAAAGGAACATCAGCCTCTGGATAACTGCTTTGGTTTTGTTTTCCCAGATGATGAGCTTAACTCTATTTTATGTCAAAGAAAGCTTAAGGATGAGTTCCTCATAGACCAGAGTATTAAAGACACAGGAATTTTTCCTACAGTTCAAAAAGGTTTTTCCCACCATTTCATCATTTAATTAATTTGCCCCAGTCCTAAAAAGTTTAGATGTTTTAAATAAGTGTTTTCTAGTGGAAATAAATGTTTCCTAGAATGATCGGACCAACATACTCTGCTGTATTTAAATTCCAGACCCTATTCTCCAAATGCCTATATAACTATTACTTGCATTCATCTTTCTGATGCATTTGACTTCAAAGGGATGAAACATGAAAGCAAAATTAATCAACTGCAGTAATATTTGCAGAATTGGGCCCTTAGAGAACATGTTATTCAAGCTAGAATGGCATAAAACTCTAAAGAGACAATATTGTAAATAATAGTATTCCTTTATGTGATATATTTTGAGAATACGTAAACATGAGTTCTCTTAATCTAGAGGATACTCTGAGGTAAAGTGCATTTGTTGAAAATCTGTCCTCTTTTCACAGAATATTCAAACTATCAGAATGCAACAGTCCTTTCTTCTCCCAGGGTTATTTAATTGTACATGTGAAGTGGTGGTATTTCAAACATAATTGACAGCTTACCTATTTCTAGCACAACACCTACATGGATAGAAGACAGCTAGACAATGGGAAATGTAACTGATTTTGTAAATGTAGAAAATCTATCCAGATTTTTCCATATCTTGAGTAAACATCTCCTGCTTTAGGGTAAACACCTCTCAGTTTAGGGAAAGATTAAATAACCTTCCTGTCCCTTCTCCCTATATGATGAATTGGTCCTTTGGTTTCCTTGCCGTTATAACAAGTTCTCATATTGATTCTGGAACAGTTTTCTTTAAAAAAAAATTACATTTGATCAAAAGGTTGATCCAAATTATTATTATTGGGGTTTTTTTTTTCTGTTTCAGTTTGCCTCAAATAGATTTACATCTCTGTCAGATGTAAAAATTAAGCATTTCGTATATCTTAAATTTTTATACATTTTAAACATAATCTACTTTTTTCACTTATTTAATTACTTTTTCTTGGCTTTTGGTTTGTTCATTATTTAAAATATATATATATATATTATTGTCATCCTAAGTATAGATTTTACTGATTCAGGTACTACCTGCAAGGGTTGCATGAGCTGGCCATCAGGGGGCACTAACAGAGCATCCAGCTTCTTATCTCACCCTATGCAGGATATAACATGTCACCTGTGTGGCCATCCTACTTTCAGATCCCCTTAAGTGTCTTATGCTTGAAGCTACAAATCAATCTTGCAAGCATTGAGGGTGTGCACAGATCCCTGAAGGTAGGTTTTCAGAGATACAGTCAATGCCTACTTCAGCAACTTGGATTTACAGTAAATTTAAGCCTAAAGGCAGCCAGTGCAGAAGTAAACAGAGCAACATAAGCCAGTAACCCACTATAACAATAACACTGAAATATTTTTTGCTCTTTTCTAGATAGCACTATATATTAGAAAAAATTATTTTAGATTAGGCCCCTTATTTCTTATTTGCACTTTTCTGGATATTCTTTTCGCTTTTCATGTCTTTCATCTCTTAATCAAACATTCTCAGGTGAACTAATTTGAACGTCAATACACTCAGGTGACACTGGTGAATTTTTCGAGATCTGAAGTAATGTAAACTGCATCTGAGTTATCCCATAAGATACCATGTTTACTGAAAGAGATGCTAGATACTCTGTCTTCACCCAGCAATATTTATTTGAATTATGGATGCAATTTTAACTCCAAGTATTGTAAACATTTGTTTTATACACAGAGAAGCCCCCATAAAATACAGGTGCTTTAAAGCAATGAAGGAAATTTAATGAGAAGTAGAACTTTAACATGCATACAATACTTTACAAGAGGTTTTATTAATATGATTTTATTAATATGATTTTATTAATATGTCTGTTTTGTTAGATTCATGGCTGGCATTTTTGTTAGCACTCTGTATGTAATGAATACTGTCTTTTCTCCTGTAAAGAAATGATAGTGAAAGCAAAAACCAAACACAAAAATTGAGTTTAACTTTTAAATAAAACTCTAGGAAGAAAAAAATTTCTGACTTCTGAAACACCTGTAAAAAGCTTATATTGAAGTGAATATCCATTACTTGTGAACATATTTTTGAAGCTCTGCAAAAAGGCAGTTTAATTTGGTTTTCAGAGATAGTACATGTCATGTTAGCAATTGGTAAAAAATGGATGTTTACAAAAACAGACGTAAGAAAACATATCAGAAAAGGTATAGGTTTTACAAACAAAGCTGAATGGGATTTTTTTTGTTTGTTTGTTTGTGTGTTTGTTTTTTTTTTAAGTAGTAGCATGCTTTTTTGAGATTGCTAGAAACTGGCTGATCATCCACCAGGGAACTCAGTCCATTATGGGACTGTTGTAAGAAAAAGATATTTATCCTGTGATTTTCCCTTTTGAATGAGATATGGATTGGATATGGATGATATGGAGCACAGTGATTGAATCGCTTCACTTTCCTAAAGACATTCAAAACTTGATAGTTCATTATTTTCAATCACCTTTTTTCCTGGCTATAGTCTTGGATTTGAATGAGAATACTGCAGTTAAAATTGTTGTTGGTATAGAAATTCCTAATAAGAAAAATTGAATCCATAATATATTTTTAATAATAAATTTTGCTTGTTTGTCTCTTAATTTTTTTCTTGGAATGCATTATTGAGATTATTTAAAAAGTATATTGCCAAGAAGTATACGCTGTATTGAAAAAGAAATTGGAGTTGATTCATGCATCTGAAGAGAATATTTACTTTCTGCTCAAATTCACAGTATTGCATATGTATTAAGTTGCTATACTGTCTCAAAGGAGAGACAGTGAATGAATGTGAATGAATGAAAAAGAATAAAGAAGAAATATGTAAAAAGAATGAAGTACATGTCTAATTTCTAGAGATTTCTAGACTTTAATAAAGTCACATGATACAAAAACTTTTTTCCATCACATATGCACTTGATTGTCATGAAGCATCTTTTGACAGAATCCATCTCTTTATTAACTATGAATGCAGTGGTGATTCATCACCAATAATTTTGTTAGCTTAAAAATTAAGGAGAGAATTAATATATTTATGCTGGTGTGCTGGTTTTGGCTGCAGTAGAGTTGATTTTCTTCACAGTAGCCAGTATGGGGCTATGTGTTGTGTTTGTGCTGAAAACAGGGTTGATAACATAGGGATGTTTGCATTACCACTGATCAGTTCTTATACAATGTCAATGTTTTTTCTGCTCCTCATCCCACCTCACCAGCAAGTTGGAGGGGGGTGAACAAGAAGATAGGAATGGACACAGCGGGGACAGCTGATCACAACTGACCCAAGGAATATTCCATATCATTTAGCATCATGCTCAGCATATAGAGCTGGGGGAAGAAGAAGGTGCAAGGACGAGGGTCATTTGTAGTGGTGGTGTTTGTCTGCCCAAGTCACCGTTAAATGTGTCAGAGCCCTACTTTCCTGAAAATAGCTGAACATCTTCCAGCCCTTAGGAAGTGGTGAATGTATTCCTTGTTTTGCTTTGCTTGTGTGCACAGGTTTTCCTTTACCTAATTAACTTTGTCTCAACCCACGTGTTTTCACTTTTACCCTTCTGATTCTCTCCACCATCCCGCTGAGAGGGAGTGAGCAAGTGGCTGTGGGGCTTAGTTGCTTAGTTTAACCTGGGGTTAAACCATGGCAGCTGGTTTTCTTCTGTTGTCTTTGTTGACATTATTCATGACACCTGTTTTAGATACAATCCTAAGTAGACAATTATTGTCTTTTTTTATTATGCAGTTCTGTGCATAGATCCTAGAGAAAAATGTATTAGCAAATGAAGTAAAGCACATCAGATAAGATACATGTCATCTGACATCCAATGTTCTATGTCTGGTGTAATCTAGTTGTCTATATTTTCTGCATACCTAACAGACAAAACTAGTTAACTTCATCCAGTCTTTTGCAGGTGGCTCTTTTGAGCTTGGATTTGTTATTTTAACCTGTTGCTTGTTGCCAACAAACACAACCAAGCAATTAACTTTAGGCACATAGCTAATGTGAAATGGTTAAAAATTAAACCAAATAAACAGACAGTTAAACCAAATTAACCAAAGACAGTCTATCAATTTCCAGCATTTCTAAAAAATTTACAGATGAAACCCATTTCTATGTGCAATTGAATTTAGAGCTTTACATCTTAACAAACAAACTTGTTGACCATCTTTCTGCATTTCAGTATTTGAAATTGGTGGACTGTAATTACATAATTGGATATTTATGTATTATTGCACCCATTCAAATCCTACAAAAAATTATTGATATTTGATGCCACTAAAACTGATGGGGGGGAGCGTGGGCAGGGGGGAAGGAAAAGACACATTTTTACTTAACATAATGTAAAAATCTTACATTTTAATTGTGGATATTATTATGCCTGATTTTGAATAAATCAATGAACATTAATGCACGACATTACAGCCTCATCTGCGAACATCTGGAAACAAACTGTAACCCATTATTAAATACACAGATCAGTTGAAGTGTCTTATGACAGAGGAGCTGCCTTAGTGGGTTAGTTAATTGTTTCATTTGCTCCAACCTCTTGTTCCTAGATCTGGCTAGTACTCAGTGTTTGTAGGCAGAAAGTTCTTGCTTTGTGATGAGAACATTTTCCTTGCAATAAGAATAGGGCATTTCAAACTATTTATTTACACTGAGTTGCTACACAGGAAACTGTCCTAGTTACAGGGATAGGAGGCGGAGTTCAGCATTATTCGGGGGTGACCAAAACTGTGTATTCTACACTTCTCTAGGCCACCGTTAGCGGAGCATCTTTAAGGCAGCAGGGGAAGCAGGAAAGTGGCCATTCTCCCCTGGCCCAGTGCTGGGGAGAGGATGGGACTGCCTAGACCGCAACACCACCACCGCAGGTTCCCTGTTCATCATTTTCGGTCCCTGTGGAGCCCAAACCTTGAAAAGCTCTTGTACAGGAGATTGCCGTAGGAAGTGGAGTGGCGGGGTGTAGCGGGTTGAGTTTGGTAACCGGGCGGAAACACCGATTTGTGTAGTGGTTTAAGGGTTAACATGGGCAGTAGCCCCCTGCTGTCCCTTCTGTGAGATAAGCATTAGGAGGAAAAAGCAAAGCAGGCACAAAAACTTAAGGAATATAAACAAGTTTATTAACAGAGCTAAAAGAGGGAAAAGAAAGTCAGACTAAACCTTCAGAACCCCTCTCTCCCCCCACCTCTGCTCCCTTCTACTACCAACGTAAAAGAAAAACACAACCCTTGAGGATTCTAGTCAGTTCACCACCTATATAATATTTTCTGTTTCTCAGTTCACTTAGGGAGAGGAGTCTCTCTCGGTCAAAACCACGGAAACATCTCC